>CM018680.1:62345278-62421483 GCA_009363875.1 Mikania micrantha | reverse complement strand
TTTCTTTTTGTTTTGTTGATTCTGAGTATTATTTGACTGATTATGATGTTATTAGGCTAATAGTTTGATTCTACTTAGGTTGAATGATTGTTTAAATGATTATTGATGACTATTGACTTCTTGTTTGGATGTTTGATGGAAAACACTTTTGTAACAGATCTTATTGTGTCATTTTGATGAGTTTTTGCATATCTAATCTTGATTATATCAGTTTATATCATGATCCCTACGTGTTTATTGAATGTCTTTCGGTGTTAAACACGTATTAGGTCATCGACTTGGTGTTATGACTAGTTATGGCTTTGTTTGATATCACTAGCCATAGAAAAAGATATAATTGATGTTTTTAGGGTTCTTTGTGTATCTAAGTTTAGAAATCCGGAAGGTGATAGACTTGTCGGGTGATCTTTATATTAGGGATTTCATGATAATTACCCGGGGGAGGGTTGTTTAATTGAAATACTTAGTGTTATTTCATTTCGTGTCAATTAGACTTGTAAGATTACTCCTTGCATCTTTGGTGTATTGGAACAGAAAATCAGGAATGTGACTTGTTCATTTGAGTACATAAGTGTTATGGAAAATCCGGGAGGTGATTCAATTAACTAGTGTGTGTTAGTGCAAGATTAGGTTTTATTATTTGGTTATATTTGGTAATTAATCCAAATCCATTAAGTCACTTATATTTTGCTGTTTAAAGATCCTAGTTCCATCATATCAAACAAAGTCAATAGTGTCAATAATCATAAACAGGAATTTTACCTAAGTAGAGTTTTTCTTAATTGTTTAGGTCTTACTAAAATTATAAATCAATTCTTTTAATTTGAAATCATTAATCTGTTTTAGGATTTAATTATTAGTTGAATCTGTCTTTTCTAATTTAATTAGGGAAATTAGTTTAATTGATTTTCAATTTTTATTCAAAACCCCCCTCCTTGTTTTTAATCATTTTCTAATCTTGTTTCGTTAAGTCAGTGTCTCGTGGGTTCGATATCCGGACTTTCAATAGCTATTCTACAATTGATAGGTACACTTGCCTGTCGTAGTGGTTTAGTTTAAGATTTCGGTTTTAACTCGTTGTAATTAAGTTGAGTCTAGGTTAGTGTTTTAGTTATTTTCTTAGACCATTTCGAGGACATCAAGTTTTGGCGCCGTTGCCGGGGACACTTGGCAATAGCGAAATTAGCTTAGATTGTGACTGTAAAATTAGAAGGTCTAATTTTTGTTTATTTTTAGTATTTTAGGTTTTGAGTCTTTTCTTTTCTTTCTTATTTGCCTTAATCGTTTCTTGTCTTTTAGTTGCTAGGTTTTTATTATTTTTAGGTTTTTTCTTTGTTTTGTTTGTTAAAATCCCTTTACTTGTAATCGTTTACAGTGCATGCCACATACTCGACTCATCACAGGACCACCGCCAGTTTTAGCTTTTGAAGAGCCGAGCAAGAGTTTTCACACGAACCTTAGAAGCGTTTTCCCAGGTACGTTTCTTGCCCGATTTTGTTTTCACCTTCTAGTTCTACACCTAGTTCACCTTCACCACACCCCCGTCACCTTTCCGATCTCACCAGTTTACTTCGACATGGCCGAGGAGATACCACCACCAGTGAGACATACCGTTCATGACCGAGCTTGCGATGGATTCACCGAGTTCGCAACCCGGTCACTCGTCCCGTGTTTGCCAATGATGCTACTTGCAATTCCCTTCCTACATCATGACTGCTATCACAAATTCCATTCAGTTTAATGGTCTTGATGATGAGGATGCTCCCGGACATCTGTCCGTTTTTCTAGGATCTGCAACACTTCAATCATCTCCATGGAGTTTCTGAGGATAACATCTGCTTACAACTCTTTCCATTCTCTCTTGCTAGTCGTGCATCCACCTGGTTCGACAGCCTCCCTGAGAACTCCATCACCACGTGGGATGATCTTCGAAAGAAATTCTGAAGAAATATTTCCACCTTCCAAAGCTGCTCGTCTGAGGGACCAAATCCATTTTTTCATATGGAGCCTGATGAGTCTTACTCTGCAGCTTGGGAGCGATTCCACACTTTGCTTAGCAAATGTCCACAGCATGGACTTTCTGAATGGCACTTGTAGAGAAATTCTACAAGGATTGACACTTGAGAAGCAAAATCATGTTCAATACAGCTGCAGGAGGGCATATCATGGAGATGAAGGATACAGATGAGTGTATTGACATGTTTTGAGAGTTTTGCTAGAGCCGAGCAGCAGCAGAAGCAGCCATCCACTAGATCATCCACCACTAGGCTACCAACACCTCATCCATAGCTCGAGGTGTTCATCAGGTCACTCCTGACACTAGCCTTGCTGCTACCATTGAGTCTTTAGCGAGAGATATGAAGGAACTGAAGACACACTAAAGAAGTGTGAGATATGTCGAGGAGGACATGCGACTGCCGAGTGCCCCTTTACTGATCAGGAGCAGTTAGATTCCATTAATTCTGGTTGGAACAAGCCGTTCACTTCCAACTTCAATTCAATCCCAATCCTAATTGGAATCCTAACTCGAATTGGCGAAACTCCAACACAACTGGCGTGGTAACACTCCTATCAACCACGTCAGAATCAGGCAGCAAATGAGAATTCAGGAGCGGGTCCAAGCAGCAGTGGTGACCCAGAAGTGAAGGACATGCTCAAGCAGCAGATGCAGATGCTACACACAGTTGATTGCCAGGATCAACACACACAGGTTAAGCTTCAGGAGCATGATACATTGTTGAGAATCAACAGTCAGCATTTCTGGACCTACACACGTTCGGTAGGTGACATTGCGAAGAGGTTGGATGAGAGGCAGGGTGGATCCTTCTCGGGGATACTGAGGCAAACCCGAAGGTCATGTGAAGGCTGTGACGACTAGGAGTGGTCGTGGAGGTGAGAAGGAGGTGGAGAAGTCACCGGATGTCGATGTGGAGAGAACCGTAGACGAGGAGATAGAGTTGGAGACTCCTGATAGGGTGCACCAGAGGCTAGGCCCAGCAAGTACAGCACCAATAGGAGAGTCTTCAGTTGAGAAGAAGGGAGTTGAGGGCAGAGAAGAAGAAGATGAAGAGAAGAGGACTCCCGAGGTTGATATAAGCAGGCTACCATATCCGGCACGTGCATTGCCAGAAGTATGCACAGAGTATGACATTTTTCTTAGAGATGTTTAAGCAACTTAAGATTAACCTCCCGTTTGTAGAAGCACTCCAGCATATGCCCAAATATGCTAAATTCTTGAAGGATCTTCTGTCTAACAAGAAGAAGCTGGAGTCACTTTCTACAGTCACATTAGGAGCTCGATGTTCTGCGTTGGTCCAGAACAAACTGCCCGAGAAGCTCGATGATCCAGGGGTTTTCACTATCCCTTGCTTATTTGGCAGTTCTTCTGTGAACCACGCGTTGGCTGACTTGGGTGCTAGCATTAACTTGATGCCATATTCGACTTATCAGAAGCTAGACCTTGGAGACCCATTGCCGACGCGCATGAGCATCACTTTGGCCGATCGATCAGTCAAGTATCCACGGGGAATTGTGGAGAATGTTTTGGTGAAGGTTGATAAGTTTGTATTCCCTGCGGATTTTGTCATTCTAGACATGGAGGCCGATGACCGAGTCCCGCTCATTATGGGACGTCCTTTCCTACGCACTGCTAAGGCAATGATAGATGTGTTTGAAGGTAAGATTACATTGCGTGTGGGTGAGGAGAATGTTACATTCGACGTGAGGAAGTCGATGAAGCATTCGAACGGTCAGGATGATTCAGTTTATTTTCTTGATTCTTTCATTCCTTACATAGATCGGTGTCTAGATTACATTTCTGGATCTGATTTATTGAAAGATCAAGACCTGGGTGAGGAGAACCAGGCTGTAGAGATTGATGCTTCTTCTGAGCACATTCCGAGCAGTCTGGCTAGTAAGCCTCCTGAGTACCCGACTGCTTTTGAGGTTTTTGAGAGTACAGATCCGGTTGAGAGACCATCTGTTGAGGCACCACCATCCCTAGAGCTTAAGGAGTTGCCATCTCATTTGGAGTATGCATTTCTGGATGGTGTTTCTGATTTGCCCGTCATTATTTCATCTTCATTGACGGAGGAGGAGAAGTCGAGATTGATTGAGGTGCTTAAGGCCAATAAGCAGGCGATTGCGTGGAAGTTGATGGACATAAAGGGCATACACCCTTCGTTTTGTACGCATCGCATTTTGATGGAGGAGGATTACAAGCCGGTGGTCCAACCACAGCGACGGCTTAATCCTAATATGTCTGAAGTTGTGAAGAAAGAGGTTCTTAAGCTCTTAGATGCCGGATTGATCTATCCCATTTCAGATTCAGCTTGGGTCAGTCCGGTACAGGTTGTTCCCAAGAAGGGAGGCATGACTGTCATTGTGAATGAGAAGAAGGAGTTGATTCCATCTAGGACAGTCACTGGTTGGAGAGTATGCATCGATTACAGGAAACTAATGATGCCACTAGGAAAGATCATTTCCCACTGCCTTTCATTGATCAGATGTTGGAGCGGTTGTCAGGACAACAGTTTTACTGTTTTCTTGATGGTTTTTCAGGTTATTTCCAGATCCCCATAGCACCAGAGGATCAGGAGAAAACCACGTTTACATGCCCATACGGTACCTTTGCGTATCGCCGTATGCCGTTTGGGTTATGTAATGCTCCAGCCACATTCCAGAGATGCATGGTGGCTATATTTCAGGATATGATCGAGACTTCCATGGAAGTGTTCATGGACGATTTTTCAGTATTTGGAAATTCTTTCGATCATTGTTTGCAGAATTTGGATAGGATGCTTGCTAGATGTGTGGAGACTAATCTGATGCTGAACTGGGAGAAGTGCCATTTCATGGTGACTGAGGGTATTGTGCTAGGGCACAAGATTTCGCGAGATGGCATTGAGGTAGATAGGGCTAAGATCGATACGATTAGTAAACTCCCACCACCTACGAACGTGAGAGCAGTTCGTAGTTTTCTAGGTCATGCAGGGTTTTATAGGCGTTTTATTAAAGACTTTTCTAAGATTACCCGACCGATGACCCGTCTTCTGGAGAAAGATGTGGAGTTTAAGTTTAGTGAGGAGTGCATGAGAGCGTTTGAGTTTCTGAAGGAGAAGTTGGTGAGTTCTCCTATTCTGATAGCCCCCGACTGGAGCCTTCCTTTCGAGTTGATGTGCGATGCTAGTGATTTTGCAGTAGGGGCTGTGCTTGGTCAGCGGAAAGATAAGCACTTTCATCCGATTTACTACGCAAGTAAGACCTTAGATGATGCTCAGGAGAATTACACGACTACGGAGAAGGAGTTGTTAGCGGTCGTGTATGCGTTCGATAAGTTTAGGTCTTATCTTGTCCTTTCCAAGACCATTGTTTACACCGATCATGCGGCCTTGCGATACTTGTTCGCGAAAAAGGACGCAAAACCTCATTTGATTCGGTGGATTCTCCTCCTTTCTGAGTTTGATATAGAGATTAAGGATAAGAAAGGAGCAGAGAATGTTGCAGCCGACCATTTGTCGCGGCTTGAGGATCCCGCTCGGGAGAAGATGAATGAAGAGATGATTGGAGACACATTCCCACATGAGACTTTGATTTCTGCAGACACAGAGATAGTGGGATTGGTGAGTGCAGGTGAGCAGGGATTGCCATGGTTCTCAGACATTGCGAATTACTTGTCTGAAGGTTACATGTTGAAGGGTCTGACTTCACAGCAGCGGAAGAGGTTCTTCACTGAAGCAAACCATTATATATGGGATGCTCCATATTTGTTTCGCGAGGGAGCAGACGGTATTTTGAGGAGATGTGTGAGTCGTGAGGAAGGATTAGACATCCTAAGACATTGTCATGAGGGTTTGACTGGAGGACACCATGGACCATCGTACACTGCGAAGAAGGTGTTTGATTGTGGATTTTATTGGCCGACAGTGTTTAAGGATGCACATGAGTTTGTGAGGAGATGTGATGCGTGTCAGAGGACCGGAAACATCTCACGTAGGAATGAGATGCCCCAGAACCCCATCCAGGGGGTTGAGGTCTTTGATATTTGGGGTATTGACTTCATGGGACCGTTCCCTTCATCCCGAGGGAATCGGTACATCCTCGTGGCTATTGATTACGTTTCGAAGTGGGTAGAGGCTCAAGCTTTATCCACGAATGATGCACGAGGAGTTGTGGGATTTCTGAAGAGATTGTTTTGTCGGTTTGGAACCCCTAGGGCATTGATAAGTGATAGAGGCACGCATTTCTGTAATGCACAGTTGGAGAAGGTATTGGCACGATACGGGGTGACCCATAGAGTGTCAACAGCCTATCATCCACAGACTAGTGGCCAGGTTGAGAATGCCAATAGGGGTGTGAAGAGGATTCTTGAGAAGACGATAGGTAGAAACCGTAAGGATTGGGCAGATAGGCTAGACGAGGTGTTGTGGGCGTTTAGGACAGCTTTTAAGAATCCGATTGGGACCACACCTTTTCGGATGATTTATGGTAAAGCGTGTCATCTGCCAGTTGAGTTAGATCATAAGGCGTTTTGGGCGTTGAAGAGTGTGAATCTTGATTTGCCGAGTGCTGTGAAAAATCGGTTTCTTCAGTTGCATGAGTTAGAGGAGTTGCGTGACGAGGCATACGCACGATCGTGGAGTTATAAAGAACGTACGAAGGCGTTGCACGATCGTAAGTTAAGAGGTGTGAAGGAGTTTAGGAAGGGTGATCAGGTGCTAGTTTATGATTCGAGGCTCCGGTTATTTCCAGGTAAGTTGAAGTCCAAATGGAAAGGACCGTTTGTTGTGAATGAGGTCTTTCCACACGGAGCAGTTGAGCTTGAATCAGAAGGTCGGACATGGAAGGTTAACGGGCATCGGTTGAAGCTATACATCGGAGGGCCGATCGGTACTGAAAAGGAGGTAGCACTCCTTGAGTTGCGTAAGTGAGGACAATGCCTGATTTGTAGAGTTTGTAAAATAGATTAGCGTGTGTTTCGTGTCTTTGTTTTTGTTTTAAGTATTGTAGAGTTTCACGAGTTTTAAACGATAGGATTATGTTAGGAATTAAGTGTGGGTATTTGGTACAGTTTTAGCCTATACCGTCTACGCATATGGAAACCGAACCTATTAGTCGCATCGTAACTCGATTAGGTTTAGATTGTAAATTCTAGGTAATTAATTTTAATTTTGTAATTTAGGTAGTTTTTTTTTATTTAATTTTATTTTATTTTGTTTGATTTTTTTTTATTGTATACTATTTTAGTTGTTTAAAATGAAAAATTCAAAAACCACCAAAACTCGTCGCGGTACGCGATATAGGAACAAAATTTCTTCCGCGGTACGCGGAGGATTTCGGGAAAAGAAAAAAATTAATAAATAACAGGTACACCTTCGCGTACCCTCACACAACCAAAACCACATCACCACCAGTTACCACCGCACCGCCACCGTAGCACCACCACTTGTCACCGTTCTCCACCGTGCAGCCACCACCACCGCTTCATCGCCGTCACCTCCACCACTGTGCATCATCACTACCATCGCGCTACCACCACCACTAGCCGCCGGTCACCAACCACCAGTCACCACCATCACCATAGTGCGTCGCCATCACCATCGCACCATCACAGTCTCCGGTCCATCACACCAACAACCACCGATTCGCGATAGGTAAAGTTTTCTCGATTTTCTTTTTCGATTTCTAGGTTTAGATCTTAGGTAATGTTAAATTTTTGTAGATTATACGTAGTTAGGATTGATTTGTGTTGTATTTAGAACGAAATGGGGTTCGGATCGTCGCCATTGAAGGCCGCTCGATTTTCTGGTTTTTAAATTGGGCCGCGTACCACGACCCAAACCTTAGCGGTACGCGATGGATTTCAGAACCAAATTCCTTCGATTGTTGTAAACAGAAAACTTTTGTAATAAAATATTATAAATAAAATTTATATTCTTTATATTTAATTAAATTTTGTGAATAAAGTAAGATTAATTAAATTAAAATTAGTTTATGAGTTTGTAACATTTTGTAAATAAATTTTATAAAATAAAATTTTTGTTAAATTTTTGTATACATTTAGATTTTAACATTTGAAATTTTGTAAATAAATTTTTCATTTGTAAATATGTTTATAGTGTAAAATAAATTGTAAATTTTTGTAAAAATTGTAAATTTTGTAAATAGTTTTAATTTGTAAAATTATACTTTGTAAATAGAAAATTTTTGTAGAAATTGTAAATAGGTTAAATTTAGGTTTTGAATTAGTTTAATTTGTAAAATTGTTCTGTATTTTGTATATTTGTAAACTGCTATTGTAGGATGTCTGGAGCAGCAGAGAGTTCAGCTGCAGGGGCCAAGAGGACCAGAGGATCGAGCTCGTCGAGGAGGAGAGCTCGGGAGATCAGCTACTCATCACATGAGATCCTGCCCATCGACGAGGACGAGCCGGTTCCGATAGATGACCGAGTTCTTAGGGATCACACTGTCCTGCAGTTCGAGCAGGGGACAGAGGAGGCCACCAGATGTGAGAGGTTTGTGACGATGGAGCACTACCACCACCGTACCTTCGATCGAGAGCTATTGGAGAGGCTAGGACGCCTAGATGAGTTTGATGCAATCGTTAGGGACGAGTGGAGGACTGCCCTAGATTGCAGGTGGCCTCAGTACATGGAGCTGACTGTCGAGTTTCACTCGACATTTCGTCAGACTTCAGGATCGTTCGATGATCCTGCTGCTGTATCGTTTGCCTTAGGCAGACGTACATTTTCGATGAGTATCCCGCAGTTCGCGATTGCGACGGGATTTTATACTATGCACACGTGAGAGCGCCTGAGTTTGCTCAGAGTTTGAGGTCAGTAGTGAGGGAGCCCAGTGACTTGGGCATTACTGAGAGACAGCTGGAGGAGTTTTGGACGTCCATAGCTGATGGACCGTTCACGAGTGCGATTATCGAATCCTCGATTCGTGATCCACTCATTCGATATATACACAGGATGGTCAGTTGCACTCTCGTCGGTCGCAGGGCCGGTGCAGAGAAGTGCAACCAGCTGGACCTATTCTGTATGTATAGCATGATTAGCCGTCGCCCGGCTAACCTCGCCTGCATTTTATTGTCATCATTCGCGAGGATTCGCCGTGGAGGGGCGACGGCTAGATTGGATCTTGGGCCCTATATTGGGAGGATCGCTTTTAGGCTGGGAGTCTTTAACAGATTCCCATGCCGATTTTTGACAGAGGGGCCCGAGACGGGGCGTTATAGTTTAGACGATATGCGGCTAGCTGGCATGTGTTCTATGGCCGATCCAGCTACTTGGATGCCAGCTAGGCCTGCACCAGAGAGGGCCCCGATGCGGAGGTTCTGCAGAGGCAGGTGCCACCGGAGCGACAGAGGATTTTGCACAGGGTAGAGAGGCCTCCACAGATATTTCCCCTTCGTCAGCCTCGTCCTCCCCGTATCACTTTAGAGAGCCTGTGGGAGGAGCAGCAGAGGCTGGGTCAGATGATGAGACTTCTTTTTACACATTTTGAGATCGAGATTCCTGACTGGTTTAGGGCTCCAGATCAGCCTCAGCAGCCAGGAGGAGATGCTGATGAGCCTCATGATTAGATTTCAGTATTTTAGCAGTAGCAGTTCTATCTTTTGTATTTTTCTCTTTATTTTTGTTTTTATCTTCATGGTCTGTATATATTTGGATACCTTATGTTGAACTTAGATGTATTTTGATTACTGGTTGTATATATTTTATGGTTGTTATGTTTGATTGTCGTTTGTACAGTTTTTCTTTCATTATTATCCATGTATATGTTGATTGTTTGTTATGAGTGTTAGTGGATTGCCAAATTCATCGTGATTGTTCAGAATGAAAAGTTGGAACTTAATTGATTTTGCGATTGGATTTGATGGCGGTTGATAAGACTTATGAGGAATTGTCACATATCAGGGAAGTTGTAAATGTTGTATATTGTATATGTTTGTTGAATTATTGACTATTTCATATTCCACATTGAGGACAATGTGTGATTTTAAGTGTGGGTATGAGATTTGAGTAAAATTGTAAATTTTTTATAAATTTTAGTAAATAAATTGTAAATTTTTAGTAAATTGTTAAAAATAATTAAAAAAATATATATATACAAAAAGATTTTCAATTTTTTTAAATATTGACTTTGCAGAATAAGAATGCACGCTCTCTTGTTTGTACTGATTATGATGTTCACACTCCTGTATTGATTTCATAATGTTGTAAATTATAAGTATGTGTTGTATTGATTCGTGTGCTTGCAAGTGTTAGTCCTAAAGTGGACTACTACTTATCAATCTTGTTTGTTATCCGGCCCATTTTGTCACATTATATAAGATGACATTGATTCCCCTTTTTATGGTTTAAGAATTTCCCAACTTAGAGTTTTGTTTAAAGGTCAAATCCTTTAACTCCAACTTAAGTATTCTCATGTATTTTCATAACGTTTTAGCACTACTTTCACCACACCCCATAAATAAATTAACATTTAGTTTCATCATTTGTTGTAAATTGTTGGGCCGGATAACCCATTGGACTCTTTATTGTGTTATTGGGTCTAAAAATTATGCGTGTGGGCCTTGGATTAAGGGTTTGGACTTATCCATCATAATGGGCCAATTCAAACATCCTTTGGGCCGAGAAAGGACATATATTGGGCCGTAGGTTTATGTTGGGCCGAAACAAATTGGACCCTACGGAAATATGCTTGGACCTTGTTATACCCCAATTGGGCCGCATGGTCATGTGAGCTAACACATGGGCCGAATAAGATGGAGGTGGGCCAAATTAGTTTAATGACCCAGAAATAAATGGTGGGTCGTTTATCATGGGCCGAACATGTGTATGGGCTGCAAGTGTATGGTTGGCCGAAAATAAATGGGTTTGGGCCAAGGGTTACGTGAGATTGGGCTGCAGAAAACAAAGGGTAGCCCAAATCATCATCGAGTATCGGCTAAATGGATCCACACAATCAAAAAGTTGAGCTTATAACAACCAGCAGGAGCAATTTCAAATAGCAGCGAACCCTGGGTAGGGTTCGGCCCTGATGGAGAAAAGTTTGTCTGCATGGCCTAAGGTTCGTGGATATATATGGCATGGCAAGGTTCGGGAGTGGTGATAGTGCATCAGAAGATTCGGCATCGCAATGGTTCGCAGACTAAGGTTTCATCAGTAGGGTTCGTCGCTGGCGGCTGGTCTTGGGTTCGTCGGTCCAGCAGGAGGTTCGTATCCCATAGCTTCGCATGAGGGTTCGGTGGATCAAAAGGGTTCGGAAGTCTCAACTGGTTCATGTCTAGTAGGGTTAGCATGTAGGGGTTCGCCGGTCCTCTAAGGTTCGGCTAATGTTGGCTTCGGCGAACCACAGGTTCGTTGGGGTGAAGAAGGTTCGGCCAAGGCATGCTCAATGCCATAAGGTTCGGCTACAGCCTTGTATAGGGTTCGGTTGGTGATGGGTTGTAAAACACATCCAGTTTTTAAATTGTTTTTAGTTGATTTTAAGTTGTAAATATGTCGTTTTTGTTTATTTTTAGACTCTTTTTACATTTTATTGTTTTTACAGGCTTGTCTAATGAAATGAACGGAAATCGAGTTCGAAACCCGAAGGAATCGAGTCCCGGTTAAAATCAAGAGAAAAAGACAAATTTTAATGATTCTAACGTCATCGCGGTACGCGATGAGGAGAAATACAGCCTTCGCGATACGCGAAGGATTTCGGGGGTTCCCCGCTTGTTTTGTATATCGCGATACGCGGTATGAATTTGAATTAGTTGTCGCGGTACGCTACAGGTTTGAAATTTGAAAAAAAGTCAAGATTCAAGTGAGATTAAATAGGAGACGCTCCCTAGCCGTTTGAATCATCATTCTCGACCATTTTTAAAGCAGGAGAGCTATCCAGGAGCTGGAGGAAGCATTTGGGAAGCATTGGAGGGCTAGAAAGCTTGGATTTTATGTGATATCATCTTGGTCAATCTTTGTTCTCATTTGTTCTTAATTTTCAATATTTTATTTCTTTTTGTTCTGTTGATTCTGAGTATTATTTACTGATTATGATGTTATTAGGCTAATAGTTTGATTCTACTTAGGTTAGAATGATTGTTTAAATGATTATTGATGACTATTGACTCTTGTTTGGATGTTTGATGGAAAACACTTTTGTAACAGATCTTATTGTGTCATTTTGATGAGTTTTGCATATCTAATCTTGATTATATCAGTTTATATCATGATCCATACGTGTTTATTGAATGTCTTTCGGTGTTAAACACGTATTAGGTCATCGACTTGGTGTTATGACTAGTTTATGGCTTGTTTGATATCACTAGCCATAGGAAAAGATATAATTGATGTTTTTAGGGTTCTTTGTGTATCTAAGTTTAGAAATCCGGAAGGTGATAGACTTGTCGGGTGATCTTTAATATTAGGGATTTCATGATAATTACCCGGGAGGATTGTTTAATTGAAATACTTAGTGTTATTGTCATTTAGTGTCAAATTAGACATTTTAAGATTACTCCTTGCATCTTTGGTGTATTGGAACAAGAAAATCAGGAATGTGACTTGTTCATTTGAGTACATAAGTGTTATTGGAAAAATCCGGGAGGTGATTCAATTAACTAGTGTGTTTAGTGCAAGATTAGGTTTTATTATTTGGTTATATTTGGTAATTAATCCAAAATCCATTAAGTCACTTATATTTTGCTGTTTAAGATCCTAGTTCCATCATATCAAACAAAGTCAATAGTGTCAATAATCATAAACAGGAATTTTACCTAAGTAGAGTTTTTCTTAATTGTTTAGGTCTTACTAAAATTATAAATCAATTCTTTTAATTGAAATCATTAATCTGTTTTAGGATTTAATTATTAGTTGAATCTGTCTTTTCTAATTTAATTAGGGAAATTAGTTTAATTGATTTTCATTTTTATTCAAAACCCCCCTCCTTGTTTTTAATCATTTTCTAATCTTGTTTCGTTAAGTCAGTGTCTCGTGGGTTCGATATCCGGACTTTCAATAGCTATTCTACAATTGATAGGTACACTTGCCTGTCGTAGTGGTTTAGTTTAAGATTTTCGGTTTTAACTCGTTGTAATTAAGTTGAGTCTAGGTTAGTGTTTATAGTTATTTTCTTAGACCACTTTCGAGGACATCAGTTGGTCTGTGGTTCCAGCCATCATCTCATCATCACCATTACAGCTGGGTCGAAGGTTGTTCTCACCACGATTGTATATCACAAGTGACTCTCGAATGCTTAGTGGTCGAGGAAATGATGCTAGGGTCGGTCAATACATGTGAGTCGAGTTTAACACCAAGAAACCCTATTTTTCAGCCTCTTAAATGCTTCATACCTTCGATTCAACTGGTTAGAAATTCAGATGAGTTGTACTTTCATGTAGAGGGCTTCAAGATGATCGTTTAGGCGCAAGAATCATGTGATTTCGTTAAGAATTGAGAGAGATATGAACCTTCAAAGTTGAGAAATGGTGGATTTTGTTGGTAGAGAGAGATATGGACGGAAGAGAGATAGTAGAGAGAGAGAGAACAAGTAATAAATGAGAAATTGAGCTCATTTAGTGTATATATACCCCGTGGGTATTCGGGTTCGTTTCGGTTGCTCGGTTTGCGTCGTCGCGTATCCGGCACGTTACACGCGTTTTCCGTAAAATAAAATGAGTTTATTTTAGGATGTCTAGATTATGAATATTATTAGAAATTATTTTAAATATCGTTGCGTTTATTTATTTTTCGAATTTTACTGGTTTACACGTTTTATAAATTCGTTCGCGATTTAATTAGGATAGTTTCGTTTTAAATTGTTTTATGATGAGTTTCAAAATTGTAAAATAAGAAATATTATATTTCTTTAAAATTATGATCGTTCGTATCGTTATTCGTTTCGTTTCGTCAGATCGCGTCGCCATCGCGCGTATTCGTTCGAATCGTCATTCGAACGAGCACGTCGATGGTTTGGCTTTGTGATTCTTGTTTTCTACTGTTCAGTCATTATTTCGGTATGTTAAACTATCAGAATCATTCGTACAGATCGTCACCTATACGAATAACTCGTCGGTTTAGCATTCCGTAACAACAACCGTTATAGTTTTGTTTAACCTCACATACATTCATTCAATAGTATGAAATCAAGTATCTATGGTTCAACACTGTGTTGTCTGACATATTTCTGACATGTTAATCCCTAAGGTTTAAGTCAGTTTCAGACAATCGTATAGTAGTTTCATGTTAATCATAATGCATCAATAGTATATACATAGTTTCGCGTAAAGTGTACCTGAGTTACTGTATAGTTTACTGTTCCGGTAACGATTCCGGCACAGATGTTACAGTCTCCCCTTGTTAAAGAAATTTCGTCCCGAAATTTAAAAGTTATTATCGGATACTACTCTTTCTATAACAATGGAAAACTCTGGTCAGTGTGATATCCTTACGCTCCCCGATTAAACTTTAAGTCGCGTTTGGAATTTCCTACATATAGTCTCAAAGTTTTGCTAATCTTATTGCTCATAGTTGTCTTATTGTTATCGCTTGCTTAATCCTTGTGTGGCTCTAACACCTCATTGTTCAAACTAACCGATGCTATGAGCATCAGCTGTTACACAACTTTAGTGTTAGCTATGGCTTCCTACGCATGTTATGTGAATTAACAAAGGATTCTTTCTTTGCCTTTACCGAAATAAAAGAATTCCTAAGTTTCGTGGAATACTCATGTGATTGTACTAATAGGAATAAGATAAATTTCTCATTCATACTAGTATCAAAATAAATTGAAGTCTTATGAGTGAGGAGGTACTACATACCAGTACCCGTCTCCGGGTCTTGGCGTGCTGCAACGGCTCCAATCATGAATGCCCTCCCACGAGGTACTTGTGCTCCTTGTTGCATTCTTTTCGGGCAGTCCCGAGAGAAATGACCTGGTTTTCCACAGTTATAGCATCCCCGGTTGTTGTTGTTGTTATGATTGCCAGGATTTTGTGGTGAAGGAATTGCTACCGCAGCATTATTTGCAGCTAGTGTGGCTAGAGCGCGGCACTTTTGAGTCCGGTGACCTAGTCGGCCACAGTTGTTGCATTTCCTGCATTACACCATGGCTGGATGATGAAATTTGCATTGTGCACACTGAGGGTGCATTCCCACATAGTTTTTAGGCGCGGCCTGTGCAGGTGCTACAATAGCTTGTTGCTGAGGGGTGGCCATAGCATAGTTTCCAATGACCTTTTGCTTCTTCGTTTGGTGTTGGTCGGGCTTCTTTGCTGCTGTTTCCTTGGATTTCCCTGTGTCATCTTTCAGAACTCCAGACTTCACCATTACTCCGGTAAGTTTAGCAGAAAGAGCAATGGCTGACTCCAGAGTAGCAGGATTTGCAGCCAGCACAATACTCTGTATGCAGGAGGGTAATCCATTTACATATCTGTCAATCAACTTTTCCAAAGTTGGCACCATCTCTGGCATCAAAGCTACCAATTCGTGATAGCGGGTGGTGAAAGTCATATGGTCGGCTCCCTTCATCACGTGGTTCGAGAGCTCAATCTCTAGCTGCTGCAGTTCATGTTTCGGGCAGAATTCGTTCCTCAGAAGAAGTTTGAACTCCGCCCAGGGCATTGTCATCGCTTCATCTCTTCCTCGGGCTCTGATCCGTGCGTTCCACCATGTCAAAGCTAGCTTGCTGAATGATCCAGGCGCACTTTGTGATGTTCCGGACAACTACTTATGTCCAACGTGTTCTCCATTTTCTCGAGCCATTGGATTAGTCCGACAGCTCCCTCGACTCCAGTAAAGCTAGGTGGTTTGCATCCTACAAAGTACTTGTAGGAGCAGTCTGAGGTGTGGCTAGTGTTTCCACTAGCTTCCCCTGTGGTATGTCCCGAGTTTTTGCCATGTCCTTGAATCCTATTAATCATCTCTAGGATGACATCTTTTAGTTGACTTGTCAACTGAGTACTCAGCAGTGTCGCCAAAGCGATGGTTGCAGGATCAATAATCAGTCCCGTATTAGTGTTCGGAGGAGGACTACGAGGAGGAGGAGGTGGCGGTGGTGAATTTGCAGGTGAGGGTGTTGAAGAGTGTGGTGCAGAAGTCTGTGTAGTAGGCACCGGAGTTGGTTGTTTTCTAGGCGGCATTCTGATCATAACCAAAAGAATTTGGTTTGTGCAGTGATCGAATGCAGAAAACATAATGCAAGCTTAAGTCTTAAGTTCTCTACATGTGGGTCCCTAAGTTATAGTCTAGGCCAAACCATTTATGTAATGACCTATTATTCTCTATAACCTTGAGCTCTGATACCAATCTGTCACACCCCGAGCCGGCGGGGTTGGATCGGATTCCCCGTCGGGCGGAAGGTTCCCGGGGCGTGATATCGTGGGTGATAATCATGATGATCAGATTGTTTACATAGCATCAATGTTGAAGAATAACTAAAGCACAATCAAATGATATTTAGGATTACAAAGTTAAATTACAATATCAATGTTCTGCAATTTAACTAAGTAAACCTATCAAAAAAATAACATGTTTATATCTTATAACTGTGCAAGATATCAAAAGTGTATCGCATCCATAGCAAAACATGTACTTCTCCAAAAGTCTACTAGGTCTGCTAACTGGCATCCTAGTATGCAATCCAAAAGCTTAAGCCTATTCCTGTGCGTTATCTGAGAAAACATGTAAGAAAACAAAGTCAACACAATGGTTGGTGAGTTCATGTGGTTTTAGTAGTTGTAAAATAGCTTTTGCAAACCTCCTAGGTAAAACCTTAACCTCATTAACAACACCTGTATCATCCAACTCGGTATGCTTATATATAGGGCATACCCCTGAGTCGAGCCTACGACCCGCCCAGACGCCGTCCCACCACATACTAAGTCGCATAGGACATTGTTGTTAATGATAATTAAGCATTTTACCTACCATTCGATTCATCCTTCATCATAGCTTAAGCTTACTGTTTTCAAAGTTTATAAGTCCATAGCCTTCGTATGTAATAGCTTCAATAAGTTTAACAAGCATCGTGTTTAAAAGTTTATGATATTGACCCAAAAGCATTCATGCATCCCCTAGGTAACAACCTTAATCTCATTAACCCCACCTGTATCATCCAACTCGGTATGCTTATATATAGGGCATACCCCTGAGTCGAGCCTACGACCCGCCCAGACGCCGTCCCACCACATACTAAGTCGCATAGGACATTGCTGTTAATGATAATCAATCACCATGTTTAAGCATATTATTGCGGCATAAGCATCAAGTCTCATAAGCATCCAACATATGTTTTCAAGCCTCAAGTTTAAGGTATAAGTTTCAAGTCTATTGCTTTTCAAAGTATTCTAAGTTCCAGCATAAGTTTCAACATAAGTATCTTGTTTATGTTTAAAACATTAAATAACATTTCAAGAGTTTTATGAAAATGTTTAACATGCTTCTCAGTCCCGAAGTTAAACAAATAAGTTTGAAAAGGGACAAATGAACTCACCTTGTGTCCTTAGTGATTGACTTTGCAGAATAAGAATGCACGCTCTCTTGTTTGTACTGATTATGATGTTCACACTCCTGTATTGATTTCATAATGTTGTAAATTATAAGTATGTGTTGTATTGATTCGTGTGCTTGCAAGTGTTAGTCCTAAAGTGGACTACTACTTATGAATCTTGTTTGTTATCCGGCCCATTTTGTCACATTATATAAGATGACATTGATTCCCCTTTTTATGGTTTAAGAATTTCCCAACTTAGAGTTTTGTTTAAAGGTCAAATCCTTTAACTCCAACTTAAGTATTCTCATGTATTTTCATAACGTTTTAGCACTACTTTCACCACACCCCATAAATAAATTAACATTTAGTTTCATCATTTGTTGTAAATTGTTGGGCCGGATAACCCATTGGACTCTTTATTGTGTTATTGGGTCTAAAAATTATGCGTGTGGGCCTTGGATTAAGGGTTTGGACTTATCCATCAAAATGGGCCAATTCAAACATCCTTTGGGCCGAGAAAGGACATATATTGGGCCGTAGGTTTATGTTGGGCCGAAACAAATTGGACCCTACGGAAATATGCTTGGACCTTGTTATACCCCAATTGGGCCGCATGGTCATGTGAGCTAACACATGGGCCGAATAAGATGGAGGTGGGCCAAATTAGCTTAATGACCCAGAAATAAATGGTGGGTCGTTTATCATGGGCCGAACATGTGTATGGGCTGCAAGTGTATGGTTGGCCGAAAAGAAATGGGTTTGGGCCAAGGGTTACGTGAGATTGGGCTGCAGAAAACAAAGGGTAGCCCAAATCATCATCGAGTATCGGCTAAATGGATCCACACAATCAGAAAGGTTGAGCTTATAACAACCAGCAGGAGCAATTTCAAATAGCAGCAAAATCTTGGTAGGGTTCGGCCCTGATGGAGAAAAGTTTGTCTGCATGGCCTAAGGTTCGTGGATATATATGGCATGGCAAGGTTCGGGAGTGGTGATAGTGCATCAGAAGATTCGGCATCGCAATGGTTCGCAGACTAAGGTTTCATCAGTAGGGTTCGTCGCTGGCGGCTGGTCTTGGGTTCGTCGGTCCAGCAGGAGGTTCGTATCCCATAGCTTCGCATGAGGGTTCGGTGGATCAAAAGGGTTCGGAAGTCTCAACTGGTTCGTGTCTAGTAGGGTTAGCATGTAGGGGTTCGCCGGTCCTCTAAGGTTCGGCTAATGTTGGCTTCGGCGAACCACAGGTTCGTTGGGGTGAAGAAGGTTCGGCCAAGGCATGCTCAATTCCATAAGGTTCGGCTACAGCCTTGTATAGGGTTCGGTTGGTCTGCGGTTCCAGCCATCATCTCATCATCACCATTACAGCCGGGTCGAAGGTTGTTCTCACCACGATTGTATATCACAAGTGACTCTCGAATGCTTAGTGGTCGAGGAAATGATGCTAGGGTCGGTCAATACATGTGAGTCGAGTTTAACACCAAGAAACCCTATTTTTCAGCCTCTTAAATGCTTCATACCTTCGATTCAACTGGTTAGAAATTCAGATGAGTTGTACTTTCATGTAGAGGGCTTCAAGATGATCGTTTAGGCGCAAGAATCATGTGATTTCGTTAAGAATTGAGAGAGATATGAACCTTCAAAGTTGAGAAATGGTGGATTTTGTTGGTAGAGAGAGATATGGACGGAAGAGAGATAGTAGAGAGAGAGAGAACAAGTAATAAATGAGAAATTGAGCTCATTTAGTGTATATATACCCCGTGGGTATTCGGGTTCGTTTCGGTTGCTCGGTTTGCGTCTTCGTCGCGTATCCGGCACGTTACACGCGTTTTCCGTAAAATAAAATGAGTTTATTTTAGGATGTCTAGATTATGAATATTATTAGAAATTATTTTAAATATCGTTGCGTTTATTTATTTTTCGAATTTTACTGGTTTACACGTTTTATAAATTCGTTCGCGATTTAATTAAGATAGTTTAGTTTTAAATTGTTTTATGATGAGTTTCAAAATTGTAAAATAAGAAATATTATATTTCTTTAAAATTATGATCGTTCGTATCGTTATTCGTTTCGTTTCGTCAGATCGCGTCGCCATCGCGCGTATTCGTTCGAATCGTCATTCGAACGAGCACGTCGATGGTTTGGCTTTCTGATTCTTGTTTTCTACTGTTCAGTCATTATTTCGGTACGTTAAACTATCAGAATCATTCGTACAGATCGTCACCTATACGAATAACTCGTCGGTTTAGCATTCCGTAACAACAACCGTTATAGTTTTGTTTAACCTCACATACGTTCATTCAATAGTATCAAATCAAGTATCTATGGTTCAACACTGTGTTGTCTGACATATTTCTGACATGTTAAACCCTAAGGTTTAAGTCAGTTTCAGACAATCGTATAGTAGTTTCATGTTAATCATAATGCATCAATAGTATATACATAGTTTCGCGTAAAGTGTACCTGAGTTACTGTATAGTTTACTGTTCCGGTAACGATTCCGGCACAGATGTTACACAGGAGCTTGCCAAGACCTTGCTAAGTTTGGCAAGGATGAGAGCATGGAGGTGTAGTTCATGTCATCTCACGACAGAAGATGAATGTATGTTGTTCCAGAAGAGCAAGAGAACCAGGATCCTGGCTAAGGCAGGCAAGGAACTCGAAGCCCTGCTAAGAACGGCCAAGGGTGAGGAGAATCGAGAGAAGCAAGTTCTCTGCATGGAGGGAGAATGGGATGAGATGAGATGCTTAGCAGGGGTATAGTTGCTAGCAAATGGAGTGTCTTGCTTGTGGAGGTAAACCTCTTATTTATAGGGGAGAAGATGGGCTTTACTCCACCTGATCCCAACCAAACATCTTGGGCTAAGTTTCCTGGACCTTGCTGCAGTTGGCAAGGCCCGACATGAATTGTTAATATCCAGATTGGCACGACTGATCTGGTAGTGGTTAGGCAAGGCAAGGAAAGGCAAGGCATCCTAGCTTAGATTGACAAGGCAAGGCATACCCTACATCATCAGGTACCTCTACTGATTTTTAAAATTTTAGCCACGCCATCCGTCTTTTTATAGGCAATCGGGACTCCAAATTACTTCTTAATCAGTTGCGTGATTCTGTTAAAAATCTTCCCGATTTTTACTTCGACTTTTCTATTGTAAAAGGCAAGCTCAAGCACGTATTCTAGGCAGACGAGATATCGAAGAAAAACTATGAAGTTTTTGGTGATGTGCTTGCATTTGATGCCACGCACTACACTAAAAAGTAATTTAACATTAACACACTATGTAAACGTATCTATTACAAGTGTTTTACATGTGATTTACAACTTTGATTTTAGTAAAAATATATGATTAAAATTAAAGTTTAAGTTACTAGATGTTTACGTTTAATTTACATAAGTGTAAAAACATTTTTGTAAGATGCATGCATTTTTTGATACGTAGGTACAACATGATATTTGTCCCTTTTACTGGCGTTGATCATCACAAGAATTGTGTAACATTTGATGCGGGTTTGCTATATAGAGAAACACTAGACTCACATAAGTGGTTGCTAAACGCTTTTATTAAAGTACACAGGATACAACCGATGTTGGTTCTTACTAACCAAGATCCTTCAATGAAGCAAGCTATTTCCCAATTCGGCAAGACTCACGTCATCGTTTATGCATGTGGCATGTCATGAAGAAACTACCACTTAAGGTGTTTGTGCATCTGTTTTATTACTGGATATGCATATTTTAATGTTTGCATATTGATTTGATGCATTTTTTCCTGTTTCTAGCGATTTGCTAAACAACACTGATTTTCGAGCATGCATGCATCGTTTGGTGTGGAATTTGTTCATCTCCCCCATTACATTTGAGAAACGTTGGTGTAATCTTATTACAAGGTTCCAATTAGCAAGACACACTTGGTTGAGTGACATGTATGCGACTCGTGATCAATGGGTTCCTTCTTATTTCAGGGAAATACCAATGTGTTGCCTAATGAAGACCACGTCCAGGTGCGAGAGTTCACACGCTTCTTTCAAAGTTAAATCTAGTGGAGCAAATACTTTAGTGTAATTTATCCTGTGTTATTACACTTCAATTGAAAGTCAGCGTTATAGGCAACGTTTGGTGGAGTATAAAAATTCTTCCCGACCATATCAGTCTTTATGAGGTTTAGAAATAGAGAGGCATGCATTCGAAGTATATACTCGTTAGATATTTCTGGAAGTTCAGAAAGAGATTGTGAAGGGAAAGTTGTATTTCTATGTTTCTCAAACTGAGCATGTAGACGAAAAAAGTTGAATATTCCGTAACGCATCTCAACAAAGACAACAACGTAACCAATGTTTTCCAGGTCCTTTTATACACCTTTAAAATCTCCTGAATTACATATAATATACGTATACTTAAACTAAGAACTTCCAAGTGTGATTACATAATATTTTTAAACCTAACCACTTGTTCACATGTTGATTGCAGTGTAGTTATGTTAAAGTGAAGTTCCTATTACATATATTGAACGGTTTTTAGAGGTTTTTGTTTGGAAAACAGATTTACACGTAACCAATTTGTTACGTAATGATTACATATGACATTCCTTTGTGTAACATTAGTGTTACAGATGATGTACATTTTTTATAGATTACTAAGATATTTTTCACATGTTTTTTGTGTCTGTTAGATATCAACTTGGATCATATTTTTGTTAATTTTTTTTTCAGGTTCATATTGGGTTTACGAATGGATGCTATGAGTGTTCTTGTCGCAATTTTACTCAGATCGGGTTCCTTTGTCGACACGTTTTTTGTGTTTTTAGGGTAAACAAAATAGTTCGGATACCGGCTGATTAAATCTCAAAACGATGGATGAAAGATGTTCTTGCCCAAAAGGATGTTCAAAATTCAGTATCGTTACGGTGTAGACAATTCTCCCAGTCGTTGCTCAGAAATGCGATATTGGATTTAATATCTAATTGCATTGACAGTCTTCGATATGATTATGTGGGTCTTGATGCATTTGCCAAGAAGGTTAAAGAACTTAGCAGCAGTCTAAATTCGGATCCAGTGGATTCAAATTCAAAAGTTTCTAACGCTGAAGATATTCAACATTTGGTTGGTGGAAGCCTGGACGTTGACATGCAATGTTCGAACCCTCAGGGGATTCGTAACAAAGGTTGTGGGAAGTCACGTCGTTTTATAGGGACTGGGGAACGAGATGTTGAAAAGTCGCTTAAGACACCTATATAGGTAACAAAGAAATGTTACTTTTGCCCCTTTTAATATCCTCATGGGCACTATTAGACATTTTTTCTTTACCTGAGATAGGTAATAAACATAGTTAAACTGCAACACATATGTAACTTATAAGTTTTATCCATGTAACACACACTTATAATAGACATAGGTAATTTGTACCTTTGCCTCTTTTAATCTCTTCATACCCACCACCATACATTTTTTCTTTACCTGAGGATCAGCTACATTTAATTGTTTAATAGTAACATACATGTAAAAACAAATAAACCAATCCGTAACAAACACTTAATAAAATACCCCTTTTGGGAATTTATTTTGGTTTTTGTCCTGTAACACCCAAGTAACACCTATGTATAAATTGCCTTACATGGTATAATTTAAAGAAACATTACCTTTCCACCTTTTAATATCTTCATGCGCACTATCAGACATTTTTTCTTTACCCGAGATCAGTAACAAACATAGTTTTGACGTATTGTAGACATGCAAAAAGAAAGCATGAAAGTCCAAAAAAAAATATTTTTTTTACGAAGGTGTGCGCATTCAATGACATCTAACAAAACATAACACGTAAATGTAACAAAATTTATTGGAATTCAATAAAGATTTGTTACCTTTGTCCCTTTTGATGGTTGACTTTTGCATTTCGGTTCTCACAATGTCTTCATCTCATGATATTTTCAAAACTTGGATCATAAGACACACAATTTAAAAATGAAGTTCTACAAAGTCTCATCATTGTTCTTCTTCTTTTTAGACACCCCCATTCCCTTACCTTCAGTGACCTTTATAATCTAGACATTATTAAACAATGTAATAAAAAATTCAAACCAGTATAAGTTGAACACATGGATCATTTACAATTTAAAACAAAAGCACTTAATATATTTCACAAGTTTGTGCCCGTTTAAAGCATTCAAACCATTGTACGTAAAATACACACATCTTTTAAGTAGCTGTACTGTATAGTAGTAGTAATTACCATGACCAGTTTTCTTGGCACGGATAGCATCCGGATTTGCTGAACGATCCACCTTTCTTTTCAAATTTGACAGAGTTTGAACTTACCTACATTTTTGTCAAAAAAACATGTCACAAAGTTTGCAATCAAGACATGCATATAGAAAGACTTTTCTAATGTTTTGTTTACCTTTTTTGGTTTGCCATTCTTGTTTCTTTGTTTGATACTCAACAAATTCATCTGACTCTTCTAGTAAAACAAAGTCAACATTTAATTTTAGTACAAAGATGTAACACCACTGTAAAAATAAAGTAAATTACACAGCCCAAATTGAAAATACCATCTTTTCCCCCTTGATTAGTAGAACCTTTGTAGTTAACGCGGTCCCTTTTTTCCAGCTTGATACGGATCCGCTCTTCTTCCACGTCAGTGTTACTTTCAGGCACTGTTAAAATCATTCAACTTGCATGTACATTCAACACCCAAAAAGGTAACAAACATAGCAAACAAGCATGCCTCACCTTTCTTTGATTTTTGCTTTTCTTTTTTAACCTACAATGAAGAACTTCCTTCTCCATATACATAAAATTAAGTTGACACAAATTAAGAACCTCCGAGCAAAATATTTGAAACAATACGAAACATAAAAATTGAAAATTCGTCCACGAAATCACACATTTTTGCCTCATGTTCTTCTTCCTAATATCTTTACTCTTTTCAGTTGTATATAACTCAATAGGATCGTCCTCAGTGTTTTTAAACCTACCCAGAGATTTGTTTGCAATGCGTCCACTTTTTCTTCTTCTAGACGACATCACTATTACATACAATAGTACAACTATGACGACGATTATATGAAATGCAACCGAAACCCCCTAGGATATAAGCGAAATGCAACCGTATACGGTTAAATGAAATGCAAGAAACCTTAGGATATACAAGTGTTAAGTCGACAGGTCGTTACGGTTGGACGGTGTAAGAGGTTGCCTAATCCACGTGACCGCCCTTTGTAGTTGACGTCCTACACGTCACCGGTTTTGGACCACAGGTCGTGAACGACCTATGTTCGTTCTTGCTTCCATCTCTGGTGCGGTGGGTTTGAAAGTGACCGGCTTTGTGAATTTTTTGACGAGAATGACGATTTTGGATGGTGGGTTGGGGAAGGGAGGACGTCGTTTTTGGCTTGAAATGATAAAATATTCAGGTAAAATACAAGTGCGTAGATGTCTTTTTCACCCTTTTTGTACCTCTTTCAAATTTAAACACAAGGTTCATAAGTTAGTGTTTTTGCCCAAACAAGTTCAGCCAGTTAACAAAAGTCAGAAAGGATTTTTATATCCCAATTTGGGCTTAAAACCGGTTTTTGACAAGTGATTAGGTTCAAATCAGGTTGGTTTGGATTTGAAGGTGGTTTGGTTCAGGTTTGAAAGTGGTTTAAATCGGTTTGGTTCGGGTTACACTTATTTCAACATATTGGTTTAGGAACAAAGGATTGAAAACAATTTCACCCCAAAGTGGTTTCAGAATTAGGTCGAGTCTAATTCGTTCGTTTCAATTCTTTACCATTCTTTTAGGTCACCTCTAATATGTGCCCAAACACTTAACAAACAGCCGGTAGCTAGTCACTACCACATCACCAATTATAATTTTAGTTTATGAGACTCATTTTTACCCAAATCGTTTTTGCCACCGTGACAAGAAATTCTAGATCCATCACTAATTTCAGGCCAATTTTAGTTTGTATGCAAGTAACGATGATTTTAGTGACGAACCGTAAAAGAATTGTACATATTTTTTAATGGAGAGCATACAAGCCTTAAAATCTACTCCTAAATGTTCGAATATATAGCCATTTTGGTTTGTGTTATGTAAGAGATTTTAGGAATATATAGTCATTTTGGTTCGTATTATGTAATGAGATTTTAGTGATAAACGAACAAAACTAAATGGATTAAAAGCTTAATAAATATTTATACTATATTATAAAATATATTGAAACAAAAAAAAAGTCATTAGACCAAATCTCTTAAAATTAAGAGTTTTACAACTCATATAACAGAGTACAACTTACAAAGATTTGGAACTCATAAACTAAAGGTTTTCTTTTTTAACTTATGAGTTTGTCACACATCGATGTCTTTAATAAATGAAATGGAATAGAGTAACTACAAAAAAAAAAACACACTCTCAAATCAAATGAATCAGTTACTTTTTAAGCATATTTGGGCTTTTAAATAGGAATTTTAGTATAACAGACAATTTTAGTTAAATTTAAAAATGTTGGCTTGATAAGCCACGAGCTGACTTGAGCTTTTTACTAACCAAAATCAGCAACCTAAGTGTTTTGTTTCTCGTCGTATCACGCGGGTGCCACACTAGTATATTAATATATATATATATATAAGCTTAATAAATATATAAAAGTTTCGTAAATACATCCAAACATAACCATTGTCATATTATATCATTAAATGAAAATGATCAATGATTCAAAAACCAGCACGCACCGGATGGTCGGATTGGGAATCGGAGTGGGCGGTCCAAAAACGTCATATGAACCGACCAGCTAAGTTCAAAGAAGGTATACATGTGTGTAAAAAACACTTGTACAAATGATGTTATATATGTATATTTATATGTATATTCTTATGTACTAGCTCAAGTGATCATCTTATTGCTGAGTTCAAAGAAGGTATGATGAATGAATTTGAAATGAATGATATGGGCCTTCTCAAATTTTTCTTGGGCCTTGAGATTAAAAAATCTGATACAGGGTGTTTCTATCTCAAAGTAAGTATGCTAGAAAGATTTGGCATGATGGGGTGTAAAGCAGAACAAACTCCTATGACTCAAGGTGACAAATACTCACTAAATGATAGTGAAGATAAAGCAAACGAAACCATGTACAAAAGCTTGGTTGGTGGTCTGATGTACTTAACCAAACCATGCCTGATATTACTTTTGTTGTTGGAGTAATTGCCAGATTTATGCAAGCTCCATCAAAGATACATATGGGAGTAGTCAAGGAGATTCTAGGTACATTGCATGGCCAAGTATAGGAGCACAAAAAAACCGGTTCTGAAACAAGAACTGGAACGAATTCTGAACCGGTGCACAAAAGAACCGGTGTCTACCCTATAGAAACCGGTGGTTCTTACCCTATAGTCCGACCGTTGGAACGAGATTTAGCCGTTTATTAACCGTTTGGGAACATTTTTTGTCCTTTTTTTGTATTTTATGGCTCTCTTTTAGTACATAGAGATTATTGATTGAATTGGTATCATATAACATTCGAAAACACAAAAAACGCTCTCAAACGCTCGTTTGAATATCTAATCATTCTCATTACGCTCGTTTTAATCCGTGATCTTTGTTACAATCCTAGTCTTTACTTTCTATTCTTTTATTACTACCAATAGCTCACTTGGCATCTTCCGTTGGTCAAGCTTCTAACACAAATACAACCGTCCTTCGTGTTCTTATGCATACAAGGAACATGGAAATTTGGTGTAACTGATATTTACTTAAAAATATGTGACAGGTTTCAAAAGGCTTGTTGCAAATTTTGTAATCTACTTTAAACGAAAGAATCAAACTCGAGTTTGAAGAATCACATTAACAAACAGTTTTGCAAAGCATTGAAATATGATCCCGAGTCTCAATAAACACAAATTAGGAGTGTGGGTGTAATATTTAATTACGACAAGATATGGTTCGGGTTCAAATGACAAAGTTCGTGATTCAAGAAGTTTTGCCATTTGGTCATTTCAACAACTCTCAGTTAAGAAACATGATTTGAGGTACGCTACAACGTCGTTTCACGCATCTAAGTCATACTACACTAAAATGCTATTGCTTAAAAATGTGGAAAAATGCAAAGAAAGATTTAGTTTTATTTTGTTACAAAAATTTAAATATTGGTTTGAAGTTGATTACCAACGTTTGGTCGGATCCGCATGGTTTAACGAAATGATATCTTTACGTTACCACTCATTGGGTAGATCTTGGTTCATGGCAAATGATGAAACAAACGATTCTTTTTAAACTTTTTCTGTATCCACGGGAGATTATTTGTTTCAAATTTTAGATAACGTAATAACGCATCTAATTTCGAAAATAAAATATTTTTATTGGCATTCGATAATGCCTCAAACAACACCATCGTGCCTGAAATATTAAAAAAATATCAACCAATTTGCAACAACGCTTTTTACCAAATTTGATGGGTTGCACATATTATTAATTTAGTTGTGCAAGACGGACTCGCCGCTAAACACGTTGAAGTGTTAAAAACAGGTTTTAGATGTATGTTACAATATGTATTCAAAAATATACAGAATATATAAAATTTTGTAAGGATACGGGCAGGATTTGTCTGGATTCTAATACGAATTTTCTACTTGGTGTAATTCCACTTGTAAAATGTTGAAACTGCTTTATAACAACGATTAACGTTATGATCTTTTCATGTAAGTCTTTATGAAAGTCTTATGGTGGAAGAATTTTCCACCATTCAAGTGCATCATCCACAACTTATATGTTGCCAGCCTTACTTTAAACACATCTCCCACATCCAGCACCTCAAAAAAAATTAACAATATGAACGATCCAATTTAAGCTTAAAATAGGGTGGTTGTAGTTATGAATGAATATGGCTTTTGCTTCTGAAAATGTTCAAGCCAAAAATGAATTCCTACAAGAGGTGTTCCATTGCCACCATTGTTGTCATTGGCACTGCTATTATTCTCATCGTTGTTGTTGTTGAATGTCTGTTGCATTGACTCGAAAACAATTTGAGTTGTTCATTCTATATGTAAACAAATGCAATCCGAAATCCATGTCCAGACAACTAATTCTTTCTAGCTTGAAGGTAACAAAATACAATTTGACTAGTGTCATGTACAAGAAAGAGTGGAGTTGATTTACAGATACTAGTTTTGTGGGCCATTAAATTAGGAAGTAACCTATAAATGGCCGTGTTGACGAAATTAGCAATAATGGTCTCTAATTGAGTATTATCGGCAGTGGCGTACCCACTCCATTAAGTGGGGGGCAACCGCCCTCCTTGAATTTCTTTTCCAGTAGTATATATATGCTAAAATCCTGACCAACCCTCTTAATATTTTGCAATCGCCCCCCTTAAATTTGCATAATTGTATTTGTGATGATAATTCAAGTGATAATTATACTAGTTTTTTAGAGAAAAAGTTACTTAAAAAAGTCTCTATATATGTTATTTTGGAAAAATTATAAAGAATAAAATTCATTAGATAACAACCAGACCAGAGAATTTTAACTTATAACTAAGATAAATGCATAGATAATTATTGAATCTTGGGTTGAAATGATTAATATTATAACATAGAATGCATGTGTTGAAATGGGTAACACCCTCACACAATACCAGTCAAGATGAATAACGTAAAAATTATGTAAATATAATGTATTCAAACGGATAATAATGATCAATAATATATTTGATAAGAAAATCACTAAAAAATATTCAATTAAACTATTTTCCTAGTTACCCAACCCATCCCAACGTGTACCTATTTGGTCCGTTGCCTAACTCAACCCAATCAACCTATTTTGCAAGACATAAAAACAACTTAGATGTATATATGAATTTAGTTTGATTGTTTTTTTAACATGACCCGGCCTGATTCAACATAAATTGATCTGAACAAAAGAGGAAAAAATTATTACATACCGATTGTGGCAACTAGTACCTGACCGGCCGGCAAGTCCGTACGATACGTGTACTTACAACAGTGTTCAAGCGAATAACAATAACAAATCGGTTGCAATCTGATATCCATAGATGACAGGAATAAGATGACCGACAAATCAGTGTGAAAATAACGTGATAACAGGATGTTTAGTTGAGTCCGACAGTGAGGAAACACAAATTAAAACAGTAATTCAGGGTTGTTTCAGAACAACGAAATGATAGGGTGTTTGCGTAGTGGGTGACGATTCACACAAACATATCTGTGAGTTTAACGTTATGAAATAGTGACTGAAAAGTAGAAAACAAAAGTCGGAAAGCAAAACCATCGTCGTGTTCGTTCGAGTGACGATTCGAACGAATACGCGCGATGGTGACGCGATCTCACGAAACGAAAACGAAAACACGACACGATCGATCATAAATTAATAAAATAAAATAAATAACATTTTACAATTTTGAAACTCATCAAATAATTAAAATAACATTCCTTTTATTTATTACAAATAAACTACGCGTAAATTTCCGGAAACGCAACGATAACGCGAAACGAGCAACCGAAACGAACCCGAATACCCGCAGGGTATATAAACATCAAATGAATGCATTTCTTTCATTTCTCTCAACTTACTCTCTCTCTCTAAAACCCTCAAACCGTCCATTTCTCTCTCTAGAACCAAAACCACCATTAATGACCTTCAAAGCTCCATAACTCCTTCGATTCTCAACGAAATTCGGTGATTCTTGAACCTACGCGAAGCTCTTGACGTCCTCTACAAGGTAGTACCAAGGATCTGGAATTTTCACCAGCTGAAACCGAGGTATGAAGCCACAAAAATAAGGAAAAGTAGGGTTTTTCTTGGGGTTTCGTCGACCCATCACCCAGCCGGTGTAAAACCTCAACCCACACCCTCCTCACATCATCAGGTCCTGATCTATGTCTAGACACGCCATGGGAGCAACAAGGTCGAGGGTTGGATCTGAGTGTTGAAGGGCGACACACAGGGTTCGTGGCAACATCAGCCGAACACTGTGACCAACCCCACCGAACCCTGTTGCAGATCCAGCGAACCTTTCTCCTTCACACGAACCTACTCATGTGGCCGAACCTTCATGGTGACTCACGAACCATCGATGTCACTCACGAACCTGAGAGATTCATAGCCGAACCCACCACCGCCGGACAATACCAGTTGGAACATCTACGAACCTATGAATCCCATGCACGAACCTTAGACACCGAACCTTTGGAAGCCGAACTTTATGGACCCAGCCGAACCCCTTGGTTCCCGAACCATTGCTATAGCCGAATCCATGTCTAGCAATCAACCGAACCTATGGCTGACCAGCACCATCAGCGAACCTTACTACTTTAACCGAACACTTTTGTGTCAACAGCCGAACCCTTCGGTGAGACCATGGCCGAACATACCTTCACATGCAGGTCCCAACTCAGCCGAACCATGGGCCACGAACCCCATTCATCTAAATGAGCCGAACCTTCGACCATGGCAGCCTATAGGTTCGCTGCCATGGATGAACGCAATTACAATTAGTTACTATTGACATTGAGAACAATAACATGGATGAACACAATTACAATTAGTTACTATTGACATGTTGTATTATATCACTTCAATCATGTGTCATTTATACAAGTTGATCATGTAAGCCCCTTTAATTCGCTGACCAGTTAGTTTGACGTGACTAAACCGACGATAGCATAGTGGTACCATAGGTTTGACAAACCTCTAGCTTGTAGGGCTAGTATGTTGATCGTAACGATTCATTGGCCGGTAACGTATGACCGGTGACAGGGTGACTTCAAGTCAGGTTCTGGAAAGCGACACATGGTGATATTAATCTGCAGTAATAAGTAATTAATCCATCGTTTCTTGTTGCCAATAAGACTGAGCAATTTATATTCTCACGTCATATTACTAGTAACTGTTTCGATGAGGTCTATGGATACACAAAGTGGTAGAGGTAAATCGGATGCATTGAAATCTGATTACGTGAGGATGACAATGGATTCCTTTTAGGCTCTATGCACTTCATTGAGAACAAATGACAATTGGTTAACTAACACTCTTAATATTTAAAAGTGAATCAACAGTTAACCCCACAATTATAGAATAATACAAGGAACAGATTTGATAAATCTAATATCCTTAACATATATAATGGTTATCTAAACTTTGGTTCGATAACTACAATTACATCATCATATTATTCTATACATGATATCACAGGTGATCAAGAATGAGATGAACATGTGGATTTGGGAATGGAAATCAATAGTTGTATTGCAAGTAGTGTGGAGTTCTAATAGTGATGTGGTGGGATGTTGGGTGGGGCTTGGTTCCCCTACATATGCCCTATATATAAGCATCACTACTAGGATAATATATTATTTGTAAATATAACTATTGAGAAGCCATTGGGGAAACAGGTGAACTTACAACATACAAGTAACATAACATTCATTATGATTGTGCATGTGAATGAATCAAGGTTTTCAATTAACATACTTATGAACTCACCAACCTAGTGTTGACTTTGTTTAAATACGTGTTTTCTCAGGTGATGAACATGTGTAGCTACTTATATGCACGGATTAGCTAGTGGACTTTTAGAAGACCTAGCTACTTTTACGATTGCATACTTTTGGATAACAAGAACATGAATCATCTTTTGTATATCTTGTACATATACAAGATATAGTCTCATTGATTCTTTTGATAGATTTACTTGGTTAAATTATGAACGATACATTGTAATTTAATCTTGTAATTCTACACCATCGATGTGTTAGCATTTCTCATTTATTTATCATGTGCTATGTAACAATCTGATTATTTGATTATCACTCAAGATATCGTGCCCCGGGAACCTTCTGCCCGACGGGAAAACCCGATCCGTTCCCGCCGGCCCGGGGTGTGACAGATTGGTATCAGAGCCATGGTTATAGAGAAATATAGGTCATATTACTTAAACGGTTTGGCATAAACTATAACCTAGGGACCCTCATATAGAAATCATGTCACATAGGATTCTATTTGCATGTGTCTTCTGCTTCTGATCACTGCACTAACCGATTTTCTTTCTGTTATGATCAGAATGCCGCCAAGAAGACCACCACCTGCTATACTGCCACCACCACCACAGGATTCAGCACCGCACTCATCTACACCGACACCGCCTAACTCTCCTACACAACCACCTCCTCTTCCACCACCACCACTTCATCAGTTGGATCCGGCAACGATTGCACTGGCCACACTCCTGACCAGTCAACTGAGGTAGTGATTCCGGAGATGATGAACCGGATTAATAACAACAACGCCAACTCATCTGGAGAGGGCAGCGGCAACACCCGCCAGCAACAGGACTATGCCTACAAAAACTTTGTAGGTTGCAAGCCACCCAGCTTCAGTGGCAGTGAGGGTGCCTTTGAATTAATCCAATGGATTGAGAAGATGGAAACTACTTTCGACATCAGTGGCTGTCCTAAACAGAACAAAGTTAAATATGTTGCGGGTTCATTACACAAAAGAGCGTTGACTTGGTGGAACGCTCAAGTCCAGATCAGGGGCCGAGATGAGGCCCAGTCCATGCCTTGGGATGACTTCAAGGCGATGCTGTGGGCAGAGTTTTGCCCAAGAAACGAACTGACGAAAGTTGAGACTGAACTGCTCAACCTAGTCATGGTTGGCTCTGGGCATCTGGCTTATACCACCCGTTTTCACGAGCTTGCTACATTGGCACCGGATGTGGTGCCGACACTTGAGAAGAGGATTGAAGGTATATCGGTGGACTGCCGTTTTGCATTCAGGGCCACGTGATTTCTGCCCATCCTACTACCATGGAGTTAGCTGTTACTCTGTCAGCATCCTTGACAGATATGATGGTTGCTTCTGGTTATTTCAAGAAAGAGGCTGACGCAGCCAAAGCTGGAACTTCAAGAAAGTCGGATAAAAGACCGGTGAAGAGACAAAAAGTGGTTAGAAACTTTGCTGCGAACACCCAGACACCGATGGTCAATCAACCACCACCACTTCAGATAAGAAAACCCTACACTGGCACCGCACCTTTGTACAACACTTGCCAGTATCATCATGAACCAAACACTCAGTGCAAGCAATGCACTAACTGTGGAAAGTTTGGTCACTGGGCCAACCACTGCAGGAGCACGAGAGCTCCGAATAGAAACAATAATGCAGCTACTACTGCTTCTGCTGATCACAGGTCTTGCTACAACTGTGGCGAGCCTGGAAACTTTTCTCGGGATTGTCCCAAGAGAAATCAACAAAGGGCTCAAGCACCAAGAGGACGAGCCATTCAGATCGGAGCAACTGCTGCTCGACAGGACCCGAACGTAATCACGGGTACATTTCTCTTATCTGACTTCTATGCATCCATATTATTTGACACTAGTGCGGATCAGAGTTTTATCTCATCCGACTTTGCATGCCATCTTGATTATGTTAAGGAATTGTTAGACTCCCTTACACTATTGAGATAGCTAACGGCAAACAAATCACAGTAGACATAGTACTTAGGAATTGCCCATTAACACTTGGCGATCACACATTTTCCACCGACTTGATACCGATGGAGTTGGGCAGTTTTGACATCATCATCGAAATGGATTGGCTATCTCTTAACCGAGTAGAGTTCATCTGTTCCGATAAACTATTACGCATTCCCATGGAGAACAATGAGATCTTGGAGATTCGTGGAGACAAAGCGAAACACAGTGTCAAGATAATATCGTGCATGAAGGCTCGCAAGTACCTCAGAAAACAATGTGTTGCATTCCTAGCTCACGTGATCGAGAAAGACAAGAAGGCAATCAAGATTCAAGATGTACCAGTTGTGAAAGACTATGCGGACGTCTTTCCGGATGATTTACCGGGACTGCCACCTCAGAGATCAGTGCAGTTCCGAATCGATTTGATTCCGGGAGCGACTCCTGTAGCTAAGTCTCCTTATAGACTTGCACCATCTGAGATGCAGGAGCTATCCAATCAATTACAAGAGCTACTCGATAAAGGATTCATCCGACCGAGCTTTTCCCCGTGGGGAGCTCCGGTTCTTTTTGTGAAAAAGAAGGATGGAACTTTCAGAATGTGTATCGATTACAGAGAACTCAACAAACTCACCATCAAGAATCGGTACCCGTTACCGAGGATTGATGATTTGTTTGATCAGTTACAGGGAGCATAGTACTTTTCAAAGATAGACCTGAGATCAAATATCATCAGCTCCGGATTCAAGAGGAAGACATACCAAAGACGACATTTCGTACCCGATATGGTCACTACGAGTTCATGGTGATGCCATTCGGATTGACGAACGCACCGGCTGTGTTCATGGATTTGATGAACCAGGTGTGCAAGCCGTACTTAGATCAGTTTGTTATTGTCTTTATTGATGATATACTGATTTATTCAAAGAACGATAAGGAACACGAGCAACACCTCAAGACAGTCTTGGAACTCCTAAAGGAGGAACAACTCTATGCCAAATTCTCCAAGTGTGAATTCTGGTTAAGAGAAGTTCAGTTCTTGGGTCACGTGATTAACAGTAATGGTATTCACGTGGATCCTGCCAAGATTGAAGCAATCAAGAATTGGGATGTACCTACAACGCCGACTGAGATCAGATCATTCTTAGGATTGGCGGGTTATTACAGGAGGTTCATTTCGAACTTTTCTAAGATAGCCTTGCCTCTCACCAAGCTCACACAGAAGTCTGAACCTTTTGTGTGGACTCAAAAACAAGAGGATGCATTCCGGACACTGAAACAAAGATTGTGCAATGCTCCAATCTTAACACTCCCAGAAGGCAATGATGACTTTGTGGTTTATTGTGATGCTTCCCATTAGGGACTCGGATGTGTTTTAATGCAACAAGACAAAGTCATTGCTTATGCCTCAAGACAGCTAAAGATACATGAGAAGAATTACACGACACATGACTTAGAACTGGGAGCTGTTGTATTTGCTTTAAAGATTTGGAGACATTACCTGTATGGTACCAAATGCACTATCTTCACATATCACAAGAGTCTACAGCACATATTTTATCAGAAGGAGCTTAACATGAGACAGAGACGTTGGGTTGAGCTCCTAAACGATTACGATTGTGTGATCAAATACCATCCGGGCAAAGCAAATGTTGTTGCAGATGCTTTGAGCCGGAAGGAAAGAGTCAAGCCCTTGTGTGTTCGAGCAATGGGAGTGACCGTGCAAACCAGTTTGAGAGAACACATCATGCAAGCACAACAAGAAGCTGTGGCAAGAGACAATCTGAAACGCGAGCTCGATTGTGGAGCCGAGAAACATTTCAAGACAAAACAGGATGGAGTTATCTATTATCTGGATCGTGTTTGGATTCCCGCAGTAGATGAACTTCGAACACTCATACTTGAAGAGGCACACAAAACACGTTATTCAGTTCATCCTGGTGCCGATAAGATGTACCAAGATCTTAAGTCATTTTATTGGTGGCCGGGTATGAAGAAAGATGTTGCCACTTCTGTTGGCAAATGCATCACATGTACCAAGGTCAAAGCTGAACACCAGAAACCTTCGGGTTTGCTGGAACAACCGGAGATACCACAATGGAAGTGAGAACAAATAGCTATGGATTTCATTACCAAGCTACCTCGAACATCCAGCGGACACGATTCGATTTGGGTCATCATTGATAGATTGACCAAGTCTGCACACTTCTTGCAAATCAGAGAGACATACAAGATGGAGAAACTAGCGAGACTATACATCGATGAAATAGTAGTGAGGCACGGGGTGCCATTGTCTATTATTTCAGACCGAGACAGTCGATTTACTTCGCGGTTTTGGCAATCATTGCAACAATCCTTAGGGACAAGTGTTAACTTGAGCACCGCTTATCATCCACAAACGGATGGACAAAGTGAGAACACCATTCAAACCTTAGAGGATATGTTGAGAACATGCATCCTAGACTTTGGTGGAAGTTGGGATACTCATCTACCACTCATTGAGTTCTCCTACAACAATAGCTACCACAGCAGCATCGGATGTGCTCCTTTTGAAGCACTTTATGGTAGAAACTGTCGGTCTCCAATTTGTTGGACCGAAGTGGGAGACAACAGAATCACTAGGCCTGAACTTATTCAGGAAACTACTGATAAGATTGCCCAGATACAGCAGAGGCTTCAAGCAACACGTAGCCGCCAAAAGAGTTATGCCGACAAAAAGCGTAAGCCTTTGGAATTTGATGTGGGTGACCGGGTCATGTTGAAAGTGTCCCCATGGAAATGCGTAGTTCGCTTTGGGGCTAAAGGCAAGCTAGCACCTAGGTATGTCGGACCGTTTGAGATTACTCAACGCATAGGTCCTGTGGCATACAGACTCAGACTCCCTGATGAGCTCAGCGGAGTACACGATGTATTTCATGTATCAAATCTCAAAAGGTGCTTAGCAGACGAAACATTGATCATACCATTGGAAGAGATACAAATAGATGAACAATTACATTTCATTGAAGAACCTGTAGAGATTATGGAACGTGAAGTTAAGAAACTGAAAAGAAGCCGTATCCCTATTGTAAAGGTTCGATGGAACTCCAAGCATGGGCCAGAGTTTACTTGGGAGTGCGAGGACAACATGAAAACAAAGTATCCCCACCTGTTTGAGAAGTAAAGCCCGACCTTTATGCTTAAATTTCGGGACAAAATTTCTTTAACAAGGGGAGACTGTGACAACTAGTACCTGACCGGCGTACGTGTACTTACAACAGTAACTATGTGTACATACATGTTTGTGAACAGTGCTTGTATTAACATAATTCTAAATACAAGAAACAGTTGTACGTATTTTCGTGTAAACTTAAATACTGTAAGTACAACATACATTTGAAACATTAGTTTTGTGTATTTAAGTGAAAACCTAAGTACAGTTAACACAACTAAACATGAGAAACAACAGTGTTCAAGCGAATAACAATAACAAATCGGTTGCAATCTGATATCCATAGATGACAGGAATCAGATGACCGACAAATCAGTGTGAAAACAATGTGATAACATGATGTTTAGTTGAGTCCGACAGTGAGGAAACACGAATTAAAACAGTGACTGAAAAGTAGAAAACAAAATTCGAAAACCAAAACCATCGTCGTGTTCGTTCGAGTGACGATTCGAACGAATACGGGCGATGGTGACGCGATCTCACGAAACGAAAACGAAAACACGACACGATCGATCATAAATTAATAAAATAAAATAAATAACATTTTACAATTTTGAAACTCATCAAATAATTAAAATAACATTCCTTTTATTTATTACAAATAAACTACGCGTAAATTTCCGGAAACGCAACAAAAACGCGAAACGAGCAACCGAAACGAACCCGAATACCCGCGGGGTATATAAACATCAAATGAATGCATTTCTTTCATTTCTCTCAACTTACTCTCTCTCTCTAAAACCCTCAAACCGTCCATTTCTCTCTCTAGAACCAAAACCACCATTAATGACCTTCAAAGCTCCATAACTCCTTCGATTCTCAACGAAATTCGGTGATTCTTGAACCTACGCGAAGCTCTTGACGTCCTCTACAAGGTAGTACCAAGGATCTGGAATTTTCACCAGCTGAAACCGAGGTATGAAGCCACAAAAATAAGGAAAAGTAGGGTTTTTCTTGGGGTTTCGTCGACCCATCACCCAGCCGGTGTAAAACCTCAACCCACACCCTCCTCACATCATCAGGTCCTGATCTATGTCTAGACACGCCATGGGAGCAGCAAGGTCGAGGGTTGGATCTGAGTGTTGAAGGGCGACACACAGGGTTCGTGGCAACATCAGCCGAACCCTGTGACTAACCCCACCGAACCCTGTTGCAGATCCAGCGAACCTTTCTCCTTCACATGAACCTACTCATGTGGCCGAACCTTCATGGTGACTCACGAACCATCGATGTCACTCACGAACCTGAGAGATTCATAGCCGAACCCACCACCGCCGGACAATACCAGTTGGAACATCTGCGAACCTATGAATCCCATGCACGAACCTTAGACACCAAACCTTTGGTAGCCGAACTTTATGGACCCAGCTGAACCCCTTGGTTCCCGAACCATTGCTATAGCCGAATCCATGTCTAGCAATCCAAGAACCGAACCTATGGCTGACCAGCACCATCAGCGAACCTTACTACCTTAACCGAACCCTTTTGTTTCAACAGCCGAACCCTTCTGTGACACCATGGCCGAACCTACCTTCACATGCAGGTCCCAACTCAACCGAACCATGGGCCACGAACCCCATTCATCTAAATGAGCCGAACCTTCGACCATGGCAGCCTATAGGTTCGCTGCCATGGCGTGGAAACCATGTCTTGCTCGGCTGAAATCGTTGAGCAGCCATCTTGTTATCCTCGGCCCAATCGCTAAGTGGCCCAACATAGAGGCCTGTCCATTTTTCACTGCCCACACCTTTGGCCCACGCGTTACCAACTTGGCCCAACAGCAATCATGTTTAGCCCAATATTATTCTTTGCCCATCTTAATCGACTATTGGGGGTAATTCGGCCCACCCAACTTATACGGCCCAATGGACTTATCAGCCCAAGAAATAGCCACGGCCCAATACCAATAAACCGGCCCAAGGGCCACCCATCATTCGGCCCAATTACACATACACGGTTCACATGGAGATCACTCAACCCAAACAATTTGATCATGTGACCCGTCTTGGTTATTCGGCCCATGTTACAAAGTGGGATAATTCAAGAAATAATTGTATGATAACTTATTTAAATATTTATAAAGAATAAAAGATTTATGATAGTTTCAAACTAGAAACCTAAGTATTGTAGTTATAAACTATAATAGTATAAGGTTACACGTTTTGATGACATTGGGTTCAAATCAAACAATAACACATAAGGGGTATACTAGACTCAATTAAAGTCAATTAAGTGTTAGTATAAGCTATAATCATCAAACCAGGGTCAAATACTAACCAAGCCGGATGGGTGTCGACCAATTCTGAGGATGACACACACAAACACACACGAGTCAATACTACTTATACTTATAAAGTACATACACTGTGAAATAAATACAGGATCGTGAAAACTACTACAAGTACAGACAAGAGCGCGTGCATTCCTTATTTAAGCTAAGTCAACCCTACAACAACAAGGTGAGTTCATATGCCCCTTTTCTTTAATCTTGATTGATTTTAAACTCTCGGGGCTGAGAAACATGCTTACTTTTATTTACTTAAAAGTTTTGCTTAACATATTGCTATTACATTGATTTTAGATAATACTTAATTGTTTATTATCACTTATCATTGTATGCATGCTTGTATGATCATGATATGACAGGGATAATCAGATAAACAAGATAATATATCTTATTAGTTCAGCAACACATTATAATAACATAGTTGTAAGATTTTATCTTATAACACTTAGTTATTGTACATAAACAAACATTGGAATAATCACAGGCAATCATATGAATGTTATAAAGATACTATATATCTTTGTAATAACATTCGACACAAGAGTGAAGTAAGTGTAATAGGACTAGTCCTTTTAACACTTAGCTTTACAACTCAATACATATTTCAGGAGAACATGGAACAAAGAATAATAATCATGATAATGTTACTTCATGATAACAACATCATTCACTCAAATAATTAACATAATGTAATAAGACAAGTTCTTATTTAACTTTGTTAATGACACAGAGAACATATGACATTGAGAACAATAACATGGATGAACACAATTACAATTAGTTACTATTGACATGTTGTATTATATCACTTCAATCATGTGCCATTTATACAAGTTGATCATGTAAGCCCCTTTAATTCGCTGACCAGTTAGTTTGACGTGACTAAACCGACGATAACATAGTGGTACCATAGGTTTGACAAACCTCTAGCTTGTAGGGCTAGTATGTTGATCGTATCGATTCATTGGCCGGTAACGTATGACCGGTGACAGGGCGACTTCAAGTCAGGTTCTGGAAAGCGACACATGGTGATATTAATCTGCAGTGATAAGTAATTAATCCATCGTTTATTGTTGCCTAGTAGACTGAGCACTTTATATTCTCACGTCATATTACTAGTAACTGTTTCGATGAGGTCTATGGATACACAAAGTGGTAGAGGTAAATCGGATGCATTGAAATCTGATTACGTGAGGATGACAATGGATTCCTTTTAGGCTCTATGCACTTCATTGAGAACAAATGACAATTGGTTAACTAACACTCTTAATATTTAAAAGTGAATCAACAGTTAACCCCCACAATTATAGAATAATACAAGGAACACATTTGATAAATCTAATATCCTTAACATATATAATGGTTATCTAAACTTTGGTTCGATAACTACAATTACATCATCATATTATTCTATACATGATATCACAGGTGATCAAGAATGAGATGAACATGTGGATTTGGGAATGGAAATCAATAGTTGTATTGCAAGTAGTGTGGAGTTCTAATAGTGATGTGGTGGGATGTTGGGTGGGGCTTGGTTCCCCTACATATGCCCTATATATAAGCATCACTACTAGGATAATATATTATTTGTAAATATAACTATTGAGAAGCCATTGGGGAAACAGGTGAACTTACAACATACAAGTAACATAACATTCATTGTGATTGTGCATGTGAATGAATCAAGGTTTTCAATTAACAAACTTATGAACTCACCAACCTAGTGTTAACTTTGTTTAAATACGTGTTTTCTGTGTAGCTACTTATATGCACAGATTAGCTAGTGGACTTTTAGAAGACCTAGCTACTTTTACGATTGCATACTTTTGGATAACAAGAACATGAATCATCTTTTGTATATCTTGTACAGATACAAGATATAGTCTCATTGATTCTTTTGATAGATTTACTTGGTTAAATTATGAACGATACATTGTAATTTAATCTTGTAATTCTACACCATGGATGTGTTAGCATTTCTCATTTATTTATCATGTGCTATGTAACAATCTGATCATTTGATTATCACTCAAGATATCGCGCCCCAGGAACCTTCCTCCTGACGGGAAACCCGATCCGTTCCCGTCGGCCCGGGGTGTGACAACGATCTTCAAATATCATAAAAAAATCTCGCCCCTCATGAAAAAAATTTCTGGGTTCTCCACTGATTATCAGCAAAGTTTTCCTCATCTTTGTCGCTATTGATGTTGTTCCAATCCAGAGACGAAGCTTTGTAGGGGCCGGGGGGCGACCCCCTCTTTTTCCATCCGTAGTGTTAATTTTTCGATAGAACTGTTATTTTTAGTTAAAAATAGTGGCCCCCTTGCTTCTAAAAATTAGCATGTATTCCGGGTTTCAAAAATTTTCGCCCCCCCTCTTACTCCGCCCAACCTCCGTCACTGTTCCCATCTCTTCTAAGAAACATATGAAATGGGAATTTCGTGTGAGCAGATGATTAAGTTTAAAGGGAAAATCCTAACCCATTGTGTAACTATTACATCACAAGTTTACTTTTACAGCTTAAGTTTTCTACAAAAAATAGTCGTTGCTCTAACACCTTAACTATAACACTCCAACCCGATTAGAGCTAATGTGTCACGTTACAGATATCAAACCATAAACATCAATTGTTGTATTATAAAACGGTCTATAGTTTGACGATTCAAATACCCAGAATAAAACAAAGGAACCAAATTAATTTTTATTAGAGTTCAAAATAAAAACATGTCTTAATCTTCAATATCTCTCATTGTATTCCTCGATGTCCTTGATTACCTAATACATTAACCCCAAAACACCAGAATGGAAAATACTGTTAAGCCAAAATGTTGGATCAAGTTACGCACTTGCGCAACACATGAGCAAGGTTTTCTTCTTACAAGTTTATAGATGCAGAATAATCTATCAACATGATATCACTAACACTCAAACACACAAACAAAAATAAATAATTATGCACAAGTAAATACATCAAGCTCACTATATATTTCTTTCAAATGAAAAAGGTGCAAGACACTTCCCAAAACCACTTATCTAACTGGGTTACAATGAGAGATTATATACTACAAGCTACAGTTGTATACTCGTAGGTATACAAGGTTAGACAAACAATAGAAACATAGTAAAGACAATTCTAGTATTCTATTTTGGCTAATACAATGACTTCATTGACTTTTACATTAAGTACCTAGACTACAAAAGATATTAATGAAGTTATCTTCAGGGAATCTTTTATTGATATGATAGTTGTATCTTATTGCTGACTAACACAAGAGTATCTTCTGATCGATCTAGTTCTGGTTATGGAAAGTAGCTTTGAATCTCTCTTATTGGAATTCAACATCAGCAGCTCAAAGTCTTTGGAAGTTTAAGTATCGAAAGCTATTGAGCATTCTCCAATGTTGACTTTAAGGAGACCATTGGTGAAGCATAGGAAGGTCTAGTTAGCCCGAAGACCTTTTGATCTTCATCTGCTTTGGAAGTTCATTCTTCAGTTGTACATTTGGTTGTCTTAGAGGTCTTTCGATCTTCTTCTTCATCGAAAGACATTCGTATGATACTGATCATTAAGGATTGAATGTCTTCCGATATGTTACACTCTTATGAAGGTTTGTCTTATGTCTGATCATTAGAAGTATACAACTATTCTTCTGAAGTACTCAGTATTCCGAAGGTTAATTATTCATTTCGAAGGCTAATGACTTCTGAAGGATAATTCTATCTTTCCGATGCCTTTTGGACTTGTGGGAGATGGGATTGGTCAAGGGAGTTAGTGTTTTGATAAGCAACAACCTTTTATGATCTTACACAAACAATGCTTAGTAACGGATAAACAATAATAAGTATGATAAATGAATAAACACAAGAAACTATAACCAGAGCTTAAAACAACTAGTGTTAAACCGAATGTGTAACAAAGAATTGCATATTAAACACTAAACTAAAATAAATGAAGTCCTTAGCTGAATTAAATGAAAATAAATAAATAAATAAAAAATACCGATCGTGTAACATTAGGAATTACCCAAAGCCTAAAGTGAACTTAACGGTACAAAATAGCTAGTCCATGCACTAGAAATGGTAGGTGGCGTCACACATGATTACATTCCCCTTTTAGTTTTAGTTTTAGTTTTATTTTTGTTAAACTAGGATATATCTATTCACCTCTAATGGCCAAGGTACCTTATAAGTTAAAGTCCTAAACAGAGACATCGTATACTATTTATTACACACTGTCACGATCAGCGTCATGTTATTGACGCCTCAATAATGTGTCTAAAATACTCGGGTGACACAGTACTAAACTAAGAGCTATTATAACAATTTGCTAGTAAACATATAATCGTACAATTGTAAATTGTACCTTGTAGGGGAATGTATAATAATGAGTATAAGTTATAATATATATTGCATGTTTCAAATAAACAGAACATATCAAGATTAAATGATGTATGACCACATAAATTAATAATTATAATTGTATGATAATGAGGATGAAAATGATAACGTTAAGATTAACCGAATAGAACCAGAACTGAAGCAAAGCGAAATTATACTACAAGTTAATAAAACAAATTTAATTTGTACCTTAGTCTAGCAAGCAAAATTCTCGTAGCACAAACGGTTCAAATACTAGAAATTTTGAGTATATTTTAAGTTAATCTGACTGATTTTGAACTTGTGTATTTTATTGATTTATATCTGATTATTAATACTAATTTATTGATTAGACATTATTTCTTTGTTTAACATTTTTAGAAATTGTTGTATAGAAAGAATTAGGTGGTTTAGAAAATACATGTCATGCAGAATAAAACCAACACGAACAAGAAGGATGAAAACTAAAAAAGTCTATTGGGAAATAAGGTAGAACACGCGACCTTCAAAAGGTTAAACGAGTGGACATCAGTAGACTAGGATTACCATTTATATCTTTTGATGGTTTACAGCAGGGTGTTAAAAAAAATCCGTATCCGAATCTGAACACAAAATATCCGAAAATCCGACCCGAAATATCCGAAACTTGGATTCGGATACCATTTTTGAAAAATTTCGGTAGTTCGGATATCCGGATATCCGAAATAGTTATTTTTTCGGATAATTTTTCGGATATTTCAGATACTCGCTACAAGAAACCATCTCATTAGCGGAGACACATTTAGCAACGATAATAGCAATAGCGGCGACACCCACGCGTATTTGCCCTGATTCTAACCAACCGCTGAGATCAATGGCCAAGATTGAATGAGCAATAGTTCGACGTAATAGTGGCGACCCGTCGCTCTAACGATGAATTAAAGGCGTTTTATTTTCCCTCCTTTCTCGTTTGCTCCTGATTGCAGAGCTCTCTCTCTCCTCCCTATCGCCAGCTGTCGAGTCTTACACCGTGAGCCCACAAGTTTCGCTGCAGACGTGAGTCGTCCCGTGCCGCTGCCGCTGCCGCCTGACCCGACCTGTGCTGCCCTCACCCCTAGTGTTGCCTCTAGCCTTCTCCCACTGTTGCACCACTTATAGGGTTTGTATTTATCCCAGTTATTCAATTCTGGTTTCTTATAAAACCAAACAAATCTTCACCTTCGCTTCTTCAAATGGAACGTTGGCCGCTCTTAGGAGTGTTCAAAATATTCGAAATCTGAAGCGTATCCGAAACCCGAAGAAACCTCATCCGAAATCTATTTCTGGCTGTTCGGGTCGGATAATATGATTTTAGATTCGGGTCAGGTTTTGGATATACAAAAACTAGTTTTTTCGGTTCGGATATCCGAATAACCCGTATAAAACCGATTTATTCGGGTTATTCGGGTGTAAGAATTGGGGTCGGGTTTCGCACTCCACACGCAATTGCAAGTGTAGAATTCGCCTTTTTTTATAGTTTTCGGATATTTTGATAATTTTTTGTAAATTTCGTATATTTTTCATATATTTCTGATAGTTTTCGGATATCCGAAATATATTTTTTAAATTTTTTAATTAACGGATATCCGAATCCAAAATTTCGGATTCTGATAATGAAAATCAGAAATTTTTTGATATCGAAACACCAGATATCCGAATTTGACCACCCCTAGTTTACAATTTATTTATCATTTGAGAATCACCTTACTCTAACTTCCCATTTTCAAAATAAGTTCATGATTCCCAGAATACATTATATATCATTAAAGGTTTGGAAAACTTTCATATTCACCGTGATTAATTGTAGGTTTATACAGCCTATCTTTCAAAGCTTTATGCTCGGGTACTGGTTGGTTTTCAAATTGGACCATTTGGTCTGATAAAGATTATGACGGTGAATCGATTAGTATCTAATGAGATCGACTCTTAATAAATAATTCCAGTGATTTATAAATGAAACGTTCACTTTTATAAACGTTAGATATACGGTTAGGTCATTCGTTTCAGTTTGATAATACTACTGTAGCCGAAGAATATTAAATTAAATAGCTCGGTTATCCAAATAACTCGAATGCTCGGTTTTTAACTTGTTAATTAGTTAGAACTATTAATTAAATTTGTTAGAACATTCTTAATTCATATTAATCATTTGATTTCGTTTATTAAGTTTTAATTATTAACTAAATATTAATATTTAGTATTTTTATTTATTTATTTAATTGTTAAATTTTTTATGGTATTGGATAGACTTGGGTGTGAATGATTGGGCGGTTTTTTGATTGTGGACATATGTAATTCGTCATTTTTATGATCAAATTTACATGAACAAGGTACAGTGAAATGTGTTGCTGATTTGCAAGTATGAACACGTTAATTACATGTTACTGGAGCTATTGGGAGTGTTGGGTAGAAGTATGCAGACTAATAATAAAAATTGAGAAAAAATTAGATCCAGAACAATTGTAAGCTGGGCATATTATAATAAGCCCATCATTTGGGACACCGGATCTTCAAAGTAGATAGAAAACTTGCTATGTATGGGTTTTGGTTGGGCGTAATGGCGTATGTTACGCCTACCAGTGTCCAACATATCATATGCCTAACATTTGAGATGTTGGTTCTTCAATGTAGACTGAAAACGTGCGGCGTATGGGTTTTGATTGGGCGTATGGTACGCCAGGCCCGACGTGACATACCAAATCTGAGAAAAATGAAATTTTAGATTATCTTAATTAAATTTAAACCCCGATTTTACGGTTTCGAAATAATTTACTTATGGATGTTTTTCTAAGCGAAAAAGGGAAGATTTTGAGGCTCCAAGGAACCCAATTCTTACCATTTTTAATGCAATCGTGATATGAATCAAGACACATGACGAGTGGTTAATTCTTTTGTTAGTACAAGAAAATGGTTCTAAAAGAGCGAGGGCTATAGGGATGAGAAAAGTCGTTCCTATAGGGCTATAGCGACTATCCTATTGGGAATTCCTCTAAGAGCCGACATGTCGTCGATATAGCTTATAGCAACGATTTTTAAGGGCTATTGGACGACATTTGTCATCACTACAGGTGGTTTTACTTGTGTGTGATTACTTTTGGGCACTTTGCTTAATGAGTAAAGTTTTATGATTACTTCTGGGCACTTGTGTATGTATATATTATTAACTAGAAAACTCAAGCTTTATTTTTTTGAAAATCCAAAAATCATATTATTTAATTGAAGTATACTTTCTTATTAATTAGTAGGTGAGATTATTACGCCATGTATTATACAGATTGAATAAAAAGTAATAAATAATCAATATTAAAAATTTAGAAATTATAAAATGATTTTGGTATGAAATATTATTTAAATTTCGTCTATTTTGAGTAATAAAATAATAATCTATTTTTTAAAAGCATATATGTGTGTGCATATATGGTGTGTGTTGTATATGAGAGAGAATATGGATCTAGAATGTACGTTTGCAAGATTGATATGGCTTGTGCACTCCATGTTAAATTTTCTTGCATTGTATCATGTTCACGAATTTCATTCGTTTTGATACAAGCGTTTATAGTTCTCACCTCTTCATAACTTTGAACACCCTTTTTGCAAAACATAGTTAATTAGAAAAGAACTTGTAGATATCCATATGATATGATGGTGTCTTTAGTGGCGGACCAAGAATTTTTTTTCACGGGGACGAAGATTTTTTTAAGTAGTTTAGGGATCAGTATATAATATTTTTTTTCTTTTATATTCAGATGTATTATATCGAATTGGGTCGGGTAATTTTAAAAAAAAAAAAGACAATCAAACTAAATTTTATATATAAAATTATAATAAACAATACAATACATCTATAGTTATTCTTACATTAGGCAACATAGACGGGTGGGTTGGGTAACATGTCAGAACAGATGCGGGTTCATATGAGTGCATGTCAGGATGTGTTTTAAGTAAAAGTAGTTTGGGTTTAATTAAGTCATTTTAAAAAACATAAATTAATATTTTGTTCAAGTTGAAATGCATTGTAACTAAACATATAGCATTAATTAAATAGTTTTTAGCAATTTTTTCATCAAATAAATCATTGATGTTTTTACCCGTTTGAATTAATTATATTCACATATTTTTTAAGTTACACATCTTGTTTAGCTCAAGATTTTTAGACATATTTGTTCTCTACAAAATATATATATATTTTTTAAATCTATCAAAAACATCTATAGGACTTTTTAAGTAACTTGTTCTTTTAAAAACGAACACAAGCAGCATACTTAATTTTTTCATAACAAGTCTGAATATGTAAATTTAAGAGGGGGCGATAACAAAATATAAATGGGGTCGGTCTAAGCCACTGGGTGTCTTAGGTGTAGACAACAATTGAAATAGATGAACCAGAACACAAGAACCAAAACATAGTAGAGAACATGACTACAGTAATGATGGATACAATAATTAGATGAGTGGACAACTAAGAATCGCTTGAAAGGGCTTGCGAAGAAAACCAGCTTTGTACTAATACAAAAGCTTCTTTAGGCTTGTAAATGTCAACTACATGTCCTGATCCCTGTAAAATCCGATTGCATTAGAACAAATTTTCAAGAATTGCAACATAATATGCATAATTTCACTTTCATACATTAGTGTTTTTAAAACTAAAAAATTACTACATTAACTCAGTAGAGCAAAATATGATTGTTGTTTTGTTTCTCACCTTAATCGTAGCATATGACAAGGAATAATTATTTAGCACGTATTTTGTTAGATATCTGCATGAGGAAAAAGGAGAAACCGCAGTTGTAAAACCTTAATAATAATAATAATTAATCACTCAAAAATGTTACTATAAAACAAGTTATAATAATGCATATGTTTCTTTGACAAGTTCATGGAACCCTATCTCACCCTCCGACTTGATTATCAACGTAGAACGGATCCCATGGTGCTTCAACTTCAAGATTCAAAGAAGATATGCATTGCTCAACGCCAACATATGGGAATGTTAAATCATGATCCCCACTATCAATCAATAAACACATATTTGATCAAATGAATACAATGAAATTACTTACGTATTTAATCAAATGCATTGTATCACGTTTGATAATGATCGATTGAGGGCGTATGTACTTTACCTGAAGATCAAAGCTCGGCAAATTTTAGCAGAAAGTTTCTTATGATATGAGTAACTGCTAAAGATGTCATAAGCATAATAAATTGTGTCATTCATTCCTTGGTAGTAATGTAAGGTGTAGTTGTTTTCCTCAAACTTTCCAACCATTCCCTGTAATAAAATTTATGAAATGAGATGCAAAGATAGCTAAATAACATGTAATTTTAACAACAAATTAAAAAGGGCCTGATTACATACTTGGTGAATATTGAGGGCTTGTTGTACAACTTCCATGTTCGCCCATTTATTTGTAGCCGTGGTCACATTCTAAAAGGATATATAATGTCTGCTTTAATTTCATTTGATTTGCTAACATGCAAAGTAACATATAATAGGGAAAGTATCATGTCATTCCTTATTCACTTTCATTTCATCATAATTAAGTAATTTTTTAACATTATAAAATAGAAGTACGATCATTAATATGTATATTATTCAATTTCATTAATTTGGTTTGCAAACACGTAACATAAAACATATAGGGAAAGTATCATACCATTATTTTTTTTCACTTTAATTTCATCATAATTAAGTAATTTTGGTTAACACTAAAGATAAAAGTATTATTAATATGTATGACTTTAATATATATATATATATATATATATATATATATATATATTGTGTGTATGTGATAATTTTCTCCTACAAACTAGCATGTTATTTGTGGAGGTTAATTATAACTTCCGATGGTTGATGACTTCCGAAAGATAATTCTATCCTTCCAACAGATTCTTTAGACTTCTTGGGAGATTGGTGGGGACCAACGGAGTCATTTTTTTGGGGAGCACAAGCCTTTTGATCTTACAAATAGAAACAAAAATCGTTGGTGTATAACCATTGTTATCAAAAGCCCGCAAGACGTATGCTTAGGCCCTTTGTCGCAACCCGATTGCTTCACTTCAAAAGGCCCATTTTCAGTCGCTCATATATATTTTTCATATCGAATTGCCACTAAAAATCATTTGTATTTGGATGCATGAATGCATGAATGTATTTGGAAATTTGAATCTAGTAACTGTTATTGTGTAGCAGGTTTGAACATGTTACGAGTTAAAAACTGGAAAATTCAAAAAACAATTTTTTTTTTTTTTGAAAACTGGTCTAACACCCTTGACAGATAATCATTAAGTTTGCTGCATACTTTTTGTCAAAGCCGAGTTTAACAACTATTTCAGGCCATTTGTTGTTTTTGCAGCTTTTAAATATCCTCCAGCATCTTCCGCATACATGTTAAGATCTAATAGTTCAATGACACAACAATTTGGAAGGTTTGGTGGGTATTTACTATCCTTTTGAATGAGGTGTTCTTTATAGAACCACTTCACAAATTTTGCAAACTCTTCCCTAAAGTAATCCTTAGATTGTTCAACATAGTTGGGAATGTACAATGTGTCTAAAAAAGTAACCCATGCATCCGAATGTTCAGTTATATGATGCTTAGTATCCAGGTCATCCTTAATTTATCCTTCTTTAGTTTCTTTTGAGTTTTGATCAAAGTATCCTTCAAAATAGGCTTCAAGATTTCCTTTTTCATTCTTATCACAAGAATGATCTTCAACCTTTTCATCAAGGTTATCAATACAATTCAAAGCCATGGCATTATTAAACTTTTGTGAATTAGTATGATCATTTTCATCTTCAAACATAGGTTTCACATAATAGTAATCACCTTTGAATGTGGCATTGAAACCTTGATCAACCAATTGTTCATAACTAAGAACATTCTTTCTCAAATTTGGCACAAAGTTGTCACACCCCCACCTCTCGTGGCCTGTTGATGATGTCAATGTTCATACTAGGGAGGTTGCGGAAGCATAGTGGTGATGTCTCAGAGATGGGGTGTAACTTACTTGATTCGGTATCACAATACACAGATTAACTTAAAACATTACATTATAAGGATAACATTAAGATTAAACCACAAGTTGCAGTTTATAACCTAAACATACTAACAATCTGAGTTATCTATGTACAAGTGCATGATTGTGCAATATCACCCGTTGTCACGGTCTACCTGCAAAAATCTTTAAGTATGAAAAGCCAGCACAAAGCTGGTGAGTTCGTAATAATTAACTTACACTATATGATATGATATGCAAGTTTTCAATATACAGTTCCAAAGATAACCATAGGACCATATCTAGTTCCTTTCGGACGAAATGTTCTGTTATACGAAAATATTACCCGTCGGTAAATATCTTAATGCCTCATTGTCTTAATGTTCGTCACATACATTAAGATTAGATGTAACCAGGTAACAAACATTTACACCAAGGGGAGTTGCAAGCTCCCGGCAAATGGGTTGTCAGCCAATAGTACTATCAATGTTTCATATTCGGCCTCACATGGGTTCACTAGATACTGTTCAAGAGATGATGACTTTTTCGATACTGTGATATAGAGTTACAGGCAAAATCCCATTAAATTTTACAAGTTCATCACAAGTTCACTTGAAATCTCACAGATAATAGTGATACATATCATATGTTCAAGAAATGTTCCACAGTACTACCCTGATGTTTGTAAAACATTAAAAAGAAGAGGGGTTGTACAAAACTCACCAGATATATCAAAGTTAGCAGATAACGCACAAACTAGTAGTTATTGTTTAATTCTGCATTAATTAATGTTTAATAAGTAATTTATCTTTTAACTTAATGCTTAGATCTTTCTAAACGTTCAATGTCAAGGACATTGCATTTTGACTCATCAAACTGATATCGAGTCTTTAATCAGTTGTTTTAAGTGAACACATACATCGTCTGATAATGTGGGAACCTATAATGATTCAGGTTCCTCATACAAAGTTGATGACTTAATGGATTAATCAGAATATTCTAAGATTAATCAAATAGGTATTGTTGCTGATTATATTACTAAAACAGTTTCAAGATGAATTTCTGGATTATGAATAGTCAATCCTTGTTATTGATCACCCAGGTATCATGAAACATAAGAATGTGACATTAGAATAGGTTTAATAACCATGTTCAATGTACTAATTTGACTGTTATCATAAACAATAAATCGTATTCCAATGATTATCTTAATGACTGTCATTAGTTTGAAACACTTGGATTTAACCTATCATTTCAAGGAATGATCAAGACAATCACAATCATTGTTACAATCAACTGGTTTAAACCATTATAATCTAAGATATAGTTTCATGATAACCTTGCATTATAACGAATCAAAAAAAGGATTTAACCGTTAACATACCTAGTTCTTTATTTCTAACCATTCCTAGCCATCGTCTAGGCAACAATCAACAATAATAACTATTGCATTACGTTCCAAAACAAGATCTAATCTAACCATTATCAAACTAGTAGGTTAAAACGTATCGTTACCCAATCGGACGGATTTTTCGAATGAAAACAACGATATGGAGTTGTAGAAATGTTTCCTAGCTTGATCTGGGTGTTTTGATGGCTTCAAAACTCAGTTTGCGTGTCAAAACTTCGATCTGTTTCATCTGTATGTGTGTTGGAGTCGAGAGAAAATAAAAATTATACATTCTGCATGAAGTTTGATGTTTCAATTTGATCCATGAGACCGACCTACTCGTTGCGTACTGCCAAGGAGAGCAGTTTTAAGCTTGGCGTACCGCGATGAAATCCGGAGTCCATCAGATATTTTGGATTCATCGCGTACCGCCAAGGGACCTCAAATTGGCCTTGGCGTACCGCGAAGAGTTACAAAGTGCTATAACTTCAATTTTTTTTATTTTTAAGATTCCGCAGAATTGGGAACTCCATTTCTCGCACGGTTTTCACCCACGTTCACGATTTCTCGCGTATTATCAAATCGTGATAATCATAATTGTTCTTTTAACGTGGATTTTTCAACATGATGACGTGGCTTCTACACAATAATGACGTACGCGTTTAACGTAATTGTCACAAAAGTGCACACCATGGAAAGTCCTATGCTTTCCATTTATGAATAGATAAACCTCTCCTATTCCAATTGAAAACGTCTTGTTTTCATTAGCTTTGGTTTCAATACCAAACCAATCTTTCTTTTTTCAAAACATGGTTTCATCTCCTGTCATGTGCTTCTTGAAGGAATGGTTTACAACCCAAACCTTTTTCCAATCCCCTAATTCAGTACCTTTAACCAAATAATCAGTGGGAATTTTAGGTTCAAAAGGATCATAGACAATTTACAGCCTTATGACCAAAGTTTCTGCACAAGAAACACTTGATTTTCTTATCTTTCTTAAAGATATTCGTGTAGCATTTTGCTTTCGTTTGAAATCAAGTTAAAGGTCTTGGCCTTTTGAATGCTTCTCCTAGCAGCCATGTAATTTAGAGAACGACTTGCTCTCTATTTTTTCTTTTCCAATCACGCCGAGCCACTACCAATTTCTAATATCGCTAGGCCCATCGTGATCCCATTCGGACCAGAATTTGCAATGGAACCATTGCCTGCATGTAACACCCAAAACATTTACACACTTACACATGTCAAAATACGGTCCAGTTAAGTTTTATAACAAAAACTTTATCAAAGGATTATGCGGAAGAGTCAAAAATATTTACAAAAGTAATATGAACGTGACAAGTTACTAATTACATTCCAAAAACATTATACCATAATGTATATGACAACACAACAACCAAAATTTGCATAACGTTTGATATTTCCAAAATACGCGGCCCGATCATAAGCTTTTATGCATATCTACCTTCGACCTACAAACACCACATATAATTTTTACCATTAGTTCATGAGAACTAAGTAAGATAATCTAAATATAAGTTAGTGTTCGAATCGGAAGAGTTCTAAACGCGTTTAAAATGGCAAAAACGGACAAATCTAGATTGCCCGAGCCGTAGGCTACGGCCTGGCCGTAGCCTACGCCCAGTGGGACAGAACCTTGCCGCCGTAGCCTACGCCCATGGGCGTAGCCTACGCCACTGGGTGTATGTTTTACTCCATTTTGCGCGTTTTGGACCTTTTAAACCACCTTCGATCGTTCCAAACCACCCGAAACTAAATCACAAGTTTCCAATACATGTTATATGGAGTATCAACTCCTCAATTTCAAATGATAACATATCCAACCTAATTGGATGCTAAATCAATCAATTTTACTTCAAAAGTTTCAAAACAAGTCAAAATCACCAAAAAGGTGTTTCATTCACCAACTTCTATTTCTATCAATAAATTTAGTTATCCAAATGATAACCAAACATAATTCATCTAAATTTACTATAATGTTCACCCTCAGGTACTTCCATTATAGATTTCAAACCAATTCAAATCAATTAGTCATTTCCAAACCAATTATCCACACTTAGGTGGAATCTTGATATTCAATATATTTATGATGTTCTCTCGCAAGTACTTCCATCATAACTTGCCAAAGTTTACTTCCATATTCAAGAGGTGAAGTAATCAATAATTTGCAATTCAAACTATGATGTTCACTCTGTAGTCCTTCCACCATAGTTTTCAATTTCAACCAACCATTCATATGTTTATAACTAAATATTAACCATGCTACTATGATATATATATATATATATATATATCATAAGATACTTCTATCATAGACTTACATAACCAATTTGCATTCAACTCAATTGAATCTATTCACAAAATCAAAATTTCAATCTATTAACAGTTTGACTTTTAAATAATCAAACAATACAACCCGAACAATATCATCAATTACTCATACATTCATGATCAATCCAATACAAGTAATAGACTATAACTACCACTTATATATGGTGTTTAGTAAGTTAGATAACTTACCTTAGCACTTCTAATCACGGATTAACTATCGGTGGTTTTCCTTCCCGTTGACTTCCTTTTGAAATTCCACTATCACCACCTAGTTACAAGAATTCAATACTCTTAACTACCATTCTAATTAAGATTGATATAAGCTCAACAATTCAACCATTTTACTATCGAATCATCAATTTCATGATGATAATCACTGCTAACTCATTTCATGACTCAATTTCCAAATATTTACTTAAAAGTCAATTATTGGCATTTTAACAAACAACATGTGTGCAAGCTTTTACCTACACACAATCTTGTTAGTTTCAACTTAACCATAACCTATTTTTACAATCAAACTCATTAAACTCATAAATTTAACATATTTGGTGAGTTTTGACTAAAACTTGCATGTGAAACATCAACATAGCATTCCTTTAAATCAATGTCACCATGTTCATATGTAAACCCCAAAACTCACATGATTTCCCAACACGCAAATCCTCACTTATTGATTATTTATGTAAGAATCATAGGTTTGGGCTTTTAAAACATGATTACAAGATCAAAAGAACATGTTCTAATTAACCATAACACCTAATTCAAAGTTTGGATGAAAACCCATTCATGGCTTCATCTTCCAAAGTTTCAAGAACTAGAAATAAACCTCAAATTCACTTACCTAGTTGTTGAAGATCACCAAATGAAGTGATTTAATTACTTAAACTTGGATTAAGCCTCTCGATTACCACCAATTTTGAAAGCTAGGTCACGTTTCTTCTTCTCCTTCTTTGGCTTCTCACGTACAAAACACACACATACACATAGTGAGGATATCTGAAATTTGACTAAAGTCAAATACATATCCCCAACTTACAAGTTTGGGTACATGGAAATTATAACCCTCAATCTTTCAAAACATATAACTAAGTTATCTAACTTAGTTATGAACTTTACCAAACAACACAGTTCAAATACTAGTTAAATAAATATTTAACTAAAATTTTACCCGATTGATTATATTATAATATTTAAATAAAACGGGTCGTTACAAATTCTCCCCTCCTTAAAGGGGTTTCGTCCCCGAAACCACATTACAATTCAAATAAAAACGGGTAAAACTTCCTCATTTCTTCCTCCGACTCCCATGTAACATCGGATCCCTTTCGATTCTTCCATTTTATCAAGACTTGGTTAATTGACTTATTTCTAAGTCGCTTAACCTTTCGATCCAAAATTTCCATAGGTTTTTCAATATAATTTAACTTATCAATAATTTCAACGTCTTCGAATGGCACATAAGCCGTCTCGTCAGTTAAACACTTCCTCAAGTAGGAAACGTGGAAAGTGTTATGTATTCCACTCAACTCATCCGGTAGCTCAAGTCGGTAGGCAACCTCCCCGACTCTTGCTAGAAGTTTAAAAGGCCCAACAAAACGTGGACTCAATTTTCCTCGTTTACGAAAACGAATAACACCTTTCTATGGGGAAACCTTCAACAAAACATAGTCCCCCACTTGGAACTCAATAGGTCTTCTCCTTTTATCAGCATAAGATTTCTGTCGGTCTTAAACTGCTTTCAAATGAGCTCGTATTTGATCAATCTTTTCATTAGTGGCTTTCACAACCTCTTTATTAGCAAGCTCGCGTGGACCGACTTCCTCCCAACAAACAGGAGTACGACATTTCCTCCCGTAAAGCATTTCATACGGAGGCATACCAAGGCTAGAATGATAACTATTGTTATATGAAAATTCAGCCAATGGTAAATAATCATCCCAATTGCCCCCAAAATCAATAATACACGCACGCAACATATCCTCCAACGTTTGAATGGTACGTTCACTTTGACCATCCGTCTGAGGGTGATAAGCCGTGCTCAACAGAAGTTTAGTTCCCAATTCCTCCTGGAACTTCCATTATGTAAACTTCTGCCATTTTCTCTGACGAATAAGTCTCACGAATAGGAATGAAGTGAGCACTTTTCGTCAATCTATCAACAACAACCCAAATCGTGTCATGCCCCCTTTTTGTTTTAGGGAGTTTGGTGATCAAGTCCATAGTAACGTGTTCCCATTTCCACATGGGAATTTCCAATGGTTGTAACTTGCCATACGGTTTTTGATGCTCAGCTTTAACCTGCATGCAAGTTAAACACTTTTCAACATATTTAACAATGTCTCTTTTCATCCCCGGCCACCGATAATTGTTTCTAAGATCTTTATGCATTTTGGTAGCCCCCGGGTGAATTGAGTATTTAGATTTATGGGCCTCCTCCAACAATGTTACTTTAAATGGACATGTAGGTGGAATCCAAACTCGACCCCACCTTGTTTTTAACCCACGATTATCCTCCTCCAAATTATGTATTTGGCCTTTAATACGATCTCTTTTCCAATTTTCTTCTTTGAGTGCTTCAACTTGAGCCTCTTTGATTTGATTGACAATATCTGAAGAAACCACAATCTTCATCGCCTTCACCCTTATAGGTGAATATTCCTTTCTACTTAAAGCATCGACAACCACATTTGCCTTTCCCGGATGGTAGACAATTTCACAATCATAATCTTTGATTAACTCTAACCACCTTCTTTGTCTCATATTCAACTCTTTTTGAGTAAAGAAATATTTAAGGCTTTTATGGTCAGTGTAAATGGTACACTTTACCCCATAAAGATAATGCCTCCAAATTTTAAGAGCAAAAACTACCGCCGCAAGCTCAAGATCATGGGTTGGGTAGTTTATTTCATGTACCTTCAATTGCCTTGAAGCATACGCAATCACTTTTCCCCATTGCATTAAAACACAACCTAAACCTGAATACGATGCATCAGAATAAATCACAAAGTCATCGGGTCCATCGGGTAATGTCAATACGGGGGCTTGAGTCAATTTTGTTTTCAACTCAAGAAAAGCTTGTTCTTGTTCTTCTCCCCATACATATTTCACCCCTTCTTTGTCAACTTAGTCAAAGAAGAAGCGATTTTGGAGAAGTCTTGAATAAATCGTCTATAATATCCCGCTAAACCAAGAAAACTTCTCACTTCAGTAGGAGTCTTAGGTGAACTCCATTTCGAGATAGCTTGAATTTTAGAAGGATCAACATGGATGCCCTTTTCATTAACAACATGCCCCAAAAATTGTAACTCTTGCAACCAAAAAGCACATTCAGAAAATTTAGCGTATAGTTTCTCCTTTCGAAGGATTTCAAGCATTTCGCGCAAGCACTGTTGTAAAAGTCGGTCTCCAAGGCCGAGTACTCTCCGAGTACTCGCTCCAAGGAGTTGTTCCGAGGCCGAGTACTTCCTGCGTATTACCCGAGTACTCCCGCCTAGGGCCGAGTACTCTCCGATTATTCGCTCCAAGGACCTATTCCGACCTAGGAGCGCCTACCGACTTTTGCAACCATGCACGCAAGTGACAAGCATGATCATCCTCATTTTTAGAATAAATGAGAATATCATCAATAAACACAATGACAGATTTGTCTAACATCGAACGGCATACTCGATTCATTAAATCCATAAACGCCGCTGGAGCATTAGTTAATCCAAAAGACATGACGAGAAACTCGTAATGCCCATATCGAGTACGAAAAGCCGTCTTCTCAATATCATTTTCTTTAACTTTGAGTTGATGGTAACCCGAACGTAGATCAATCTTGGAAAACCACTTGGCTCCTTGCAACTGATCAAAAAGGTCGTCAATTCTTGGCAATGGATAACGGTTCTTCACAGTTACCTTTTTCAACTCTCGGTAATCAATGCACATTCTCATACTCCCATCCTTCTTCTTGACAAAGAGCACCGGAGCACCCCAAGGTGAAATGCTAGGTCGGATAAAACCTTTATCAAGAAGATCTTGAAGTTGAGACATCAATTCTTGCATTTCGGTTGGTGCCAACCGATAAGGTGTTTTATCAATTGGCATAGCCCTAGGAATTAAGTCAATACGAAACTCCACCTCTCTTTCCGGAGGTATTCCCGGCAATTCATCTGGAAAAACATCCGGAAAGTCCCTAACTATTGGGACATCTTCAATTGTCTTTACTTCTTTTCCCATATCAACCACGTAGGCTAAGTAGGACTTGCCCCCTTGGTTTATATATTTCATTGCTTTGACTATCGAACATAAAACAAGTCCATGACTTCTCTCTCCACTTATACAAACTTCATGACCATTTGGTGACTTCAATTGAACCACCTTTCGATCACATATAATATTGGCTTGATGTGCAGACAACCAATCCATTCCTACCACAACATCAAATTCTCCTAGTAGCATTGGTATCAACTCTATCTCATAATCCTCATCTTCAATGGTGATTTTACAATTTCGATAAACATTAAAAACTAGGAAGCTCTTAGAGTCGGCTACTTCAATTTCTAAAGGAGAAATCAATTTTTCCAACACAAATGATGAATGATGTATAAAATTAGTTGACACAAATGATCTACTTGCTCCGGAATCAAACAACACATAAGCCGGTAAAGTGTTGAAAAGAAAAGTACCTGTCACCACATCAGGAATCGCTTTGGCCTCTTCAGCAGTAATTTGGAAGGCTATCCCTTTTGGTTTAAGGATCTCAGGTTTCTTCACACTAACACTTCCTGATCCAGCTCCCTTCAACTCCGGGCAATCACTACGCTTATGCCCAGGTTTGTAACAATGAAAACATATGCTTGGAGTGTTTGTACAATGAGAGGCAAGATGCCCCAGTTTCCCGCACTTGTAACAAGTCAAAGTTTTAGCATAACATTCCCCCAAGTGATTCTTTCCACAACTACTACATTTCTTTAACTCTTTCCCGGAACCAAATTTCTTTGAAGAGCTTGTGAATTTTCCCTTCTTTGAAGTACTATCAACATTCTCAGCCTTTCTTTTTTCACCACGTTCCTCTTGTCTTTTCAACTCCATCTCACGTTCACGTGTACAATCAAAAAATTCCGAGAGTGTCTCACATTTTGATGGGGTAAGAAACTCACGATACTTAGCATTCAACATGTTATAATATCTATTGATCCACATCTTCTCAGTCCGTAACAAGTCTGGGCAAAACTTAGCTTTATCATTTAAGATAGATGTGATCACATCAATACTTTCATCCTTGTGCCGCATGTGGAGAAACTCTTCCATGATCCTATCAATAGCGGCTTGTGGACTAAATATTTTAAGGAAAGGTTCCTTAAACTGCCCCCAAGTGAGGCTTGTAACTCCCTCACGACCCTTCTCCTTACGAAGAAGTTCCCACCAATCTTTAGCACGTTCTTTCAATTGGCTGACAGCAAAGACAACCTCATCCTTGGGATCACAATGACTTATTTCGAATGTGCTCTCCATATCTGAAATCCACCTTTGACTTAACAAAGGATCAACCTCCCCTTTGAACACGGAAGGTTTACAAGCGATAAACTCTTTATAAGTGACTTTCTTTGTTGGTGGTCCAAGATTGTCCACCGTCTGACCAAGTTCCGCTTTTAAAGCCACAAACTCATCCTCGATGAATTTACGCAATGATGCTTGCATTCCATCCAAGTGTGTAGGCATGGTAGCTTCAAATACTTTTGCTATCTCCTCTTCCACAATACGCCTAGTGTCAATGAGAACGAATTCTTCATTCTCAGTTTCCCCAATGTTATGTTCCTCAGCCATAATGACTGAAATTTTAGAATAATGACGTTAGTTATTTGCAACCAATTCTTACTTAATCACTAGTCAATATTTAGTGACACTATAATCACTTTTCAAACAAATTCTTAACACCTTACCTAATTTCCATGACCTTAATACAAAATGGTTTCCATAAGGTTTCGTTTATATCATGTGTGCACTAATACGTTGGCCAGACGTAAAAGTCCATAAACCATATATTCGTTTCCTTATTTCTTTCATTTCATACTCAGGACAAAGATTTAGGTTCCATATTATCAATCAACATCAATTCAAATTCAACAATCAACAATCAATTCAACAATCTAAGTCAAGAATTAGATGTGCTAACCTCATGCATTTAGCTTCATGATCGAGTCTTCGAATCAAACGTTATCAATTTATATCAAGAGCACAAGAGTTTGAGATCAAATGTTCGTGACGTACTTGATTCACTCAAACCATTGGCTAAGATACCAACATGTAACACCCAAAACATTTACACACTTACACGTGTCAAAATACGGTCCCAGTTAAGTTTTATCACAAAAACTTTATCAAAGGATTATGCGGAAGCGTCAAAAATATTTACAAAAGTAATATGAACGTGACAAGTTACTAATTACATTCCAAAAACATTATACCATAATGTATATGACAACACAACAACCAAAATTTGCATAATGTTTGATATTTCCAAAATACGCGGCCCGATCATAAGCTTTTATGCATATCTACCTTCGACCAACAAACACCACATATAATTTTTACCATTAGTTCATGAGAACTAAGTAAGATTATCCAAATATAAGTTAGTGTTCGAATCGGAAGAGTTCTAGGCCTTAAAACGCTTTTAAAACGGAAAAAACGGACAAATCTAGATTGCCCAAGCCGTAGGCTACGGCCTGGCCGTAGCCTACGCCCAGTGGGACAGAACCTTGCCGCCGTAGCCTACGCCCATGGGCGTAGCCTACGCCACTGGGTGTATGTTTTACTCCATTTTGCGCGTTTTGGACCTTTTAAACCACCTTCGATCGTTCCAAACCACCCGAAACTAAATCACAAGTTTCCAATACATGTTATATGGAGTATCAACTCCTCAATTTCAAGTCATAACATATCCAACCTAATTGGATGCTAAATCAATCAATTTTACTTCAAAAGTTTCAAAACAAGTCAAAATCATCAAAAAGGTGTTTCATTCACCAACTTCTATTTCTATCAATAAATTTAGTTACCCAAATGATAACCAAACATAATTCATCTATATTTACTATAATGTTCACCCTCAGGTACTTCCATTATAGATTTCAAACCAATTCAAATCAATTAGTCATTTCCAAACCAATTATCCACACTTAGGTGGAATCTTGATATTCAATATATTTATGATGTTCTTTCGCAAGTACTTCCATCATAACTTGCCAAAGTTTACTTCCACATTCAAGTGGTGAAGTAATCAATAATTTGCAATTCAAACTATGATGTTCACTCTGTAGTCCTTCCACCATAGTTTTCAATTTCAACCAACCATTCATATGTTTATAACCAAATATAAACCATGCTACTATGATATATATATATATATGTTACTACTATTAATATATATATTGGTGAGAGAAAGCGGTTTGGTCTTATATTTAAGACATGTACAAGTGTTTGAGCTTTACTTACAACACTATAATGCATCCATCCTTTTATACGCGTCTGATTTCCATATCTTCATTTGTTCTCTGGTTACCCTACTTTACCATCTCCCTCACTAATCTTTGCCGTCTTCGTCTTCTACACTCGAAAAGAAGAAATCGTCACACCCGTTAAAGCCCTCTGTATGAATTTGTTTCCTTTTCCGGAATTATTCTCAACCAGATTTGATTTGTCAACCTCTGAAGAACTCTGAAGCTCAAAGACGAAAGAGGCAGGATGTATTGTCTTGGATATATGTTCCTGAAACCTTCATACACAAATAAGGAAGATATGGCTCCAAATTCAAATTTCAAAAACCTGGAATTCACCTTTAAAGAGGGCTGGTATGGCTAACCTAATTTCTGTTCATCCACCGCTCTTCAATTGGACCCCCACCCCTTCCTGCTCTTCAATCTTGGTATGGCTAACCTAATTTCTGTTCATCGTTTAACCTTAATTCGTTTATTTTAGTATATATCTTGGTTCAATATTCGTGAGAATACGGTTCTTGGGTTGCGCCATGTGGAACTGGTATGCACTCCTTGATTTTTTGATTTATCTAACCTAATTTTTATGCCCTTTTTGACAGAATTTTTATGCTCCTTCAAGAATTTTTATGCTCCTACATACTATAGACCTGCTTCTAAAGTGAGTGTTTGAGATTGGAAGAAGAGAAAGCTTTTGCTGAGAGCAAAGGTACAACTCCTAAAGCCAAAGGTACCTTCCCTATGCATGTTTCGCGTTTATGTATGTATGTTCTGGGTGTTTATCAACATATCATGCTCTTTTTCTTTCCATGGTTGCAGGAGTGCAGCTTTGTTTTAATTAAGTGTCTTTGGTTTCTTAAGAAAAATTTGATATTGATTTAGCTTGATGCAGTAATTTAAGCAACAATTTGTGTCATGGAACTACAAATTTGTTGTACACACAAAGATAATATTTATTGATCATTTAGTAATATTTCATTCTGCTGTGTAGAACAATTGTTCTACAAGTCACCTTGCAAAGATCTTAGTTCACTTAGCATGGTGTTTGCAAGAGTCACTTTCTAACCCAGATGTGGTATTCATAGATTTGGTGTTCATATTTCAAACTTTAGCTAAGTTTATTTGTTTTTAACTTCAATTTTTAATATTCTTTTTCTACTTTTTGTAATGCTTTGTAGGGTGGGTTTGAGTTACCAACACGCCTTGCAGTGGCTGCAGCAGATTGTCTTATAGCCCTTAGTGGGGCGTTGACAAAAAAAAAATGAAAAGCCATCTAAAGATATTCTACAAAAACTTTTAAGATTACAAGGTTCAGGTAATATTACAGTAGTCATTGTTTATTTCTTGAAGACTAGCTGTTAACTGGTTAGTAAAGTGCATCCTAAGTTTATGTATGTATGTATGTTCTGGGTGTTTGTCAACATATCATGTGTTCATTTCACGAACAAAGTTTAATTGAATCAGTTCTTTAATCTAAAAAACAAAGTCATAATTTTTGAATGTATGTATGTATGTATGTATGTTCTGTATGTATGTTCTGTATGAATGCTATCTAATAGTAAGAACATTTTTTATTGACATAAAAACTTGAAACATAGTTATCTTCTCTTTGAATATATGTTCATTGTTTTCCAGGTGATCTTTGAAAGACAAATAGCAAAATTTTTGTTGAAGATTACCCAAATTTGGAGCCTTATGTTATAGCTTACATGAGGAGCATGGAAATGCTAAGCACTTGATGAAGGTACATTCTTCATCTTTATTACAATCACTGATTTGCATCTAGACCAAACAAATGAGGGTGTCATGCTTTATTTATTTTTTAATTTTTTTTTGTTATGGCACTGTCTTTACTCTTAGTGAGGGCCTATAAAACATGACTTGTTAATTTAGTTGTGAGTGATGGTCCCGAGCTTAGCATTGTTAATTAAACTGATGTTTATTGTTTCTAAAGGGAACAACTATCATTATCATAATCATTATTGGCTTTTAGTTTATTTACCAATCTTTGGCATCTTTTTATTTTTGTATGAGGTAAACATATTTTAAATGTCAAGTTTGACTTTTATAAAGGAAGCTCATAATCGTTTGCTCTGACATTTTAATGATTTTGTAACATTCTTTGTATGCAACAACAGTATTTCAAGGCGAAGCCACATGCTTATAGATTTTGCAATGAAGTTTTGACTTTTTAGGTTAAAATTTTTTAACTTCAAAGTCGAAGGTAAGACCGAATTTTGTACATTTCAACTTCTTTTTTTTTTTTTTTGCTTGTAGATTATACCAGATTTTGAACATTTGAGTTCCATGATTTAGTGCCTTTTTATGCGTCATGTTTAGTGAAGTGACGTAATATTCTTGTCATGCCAATGCCAAAGCCTTCTTTCTTTACACCGCCATGGCTTCATCTACTCTATTTTGATACCATGTTTGGATCTGTTGGTTTTTGTTTTTTAGTTGACATCATGCATTCTTTTCCATTTTAAAGTCTTTATTAATTGTTGGCTTTTGATTATTAATATGTTTCTTTGGTTTGCAGACTCTAGGGGAGGTCAGATATGACGGCTATGAATTTGAATCTTAGCTGAGGGATCTGATTGAAACCACCAAAAAAAACCACCGAATTAAAGATTTAGGTGGACAATTTTGGCCGAAAGTGGGCATGTTTATCCTTTCCACTCTCTTGCATCATATGTGAGAAATCAAGAACACTCGCCTACCATGCTTCATTGGATTTGTAGAAGATGTAGGATCGGGTTGTTATCTCTAAACAACACTTCACAAGTATTTCTTACTTAACTCTAACAGATGCGGAATGTTCTGTTAGAATGATCTCACAATTTCACTCAAAATGACACAGTAATAATCTTTGGACAATAATAAGAACACAGGAATAATTCAAGCTCAAGGATATATTTCTCTCAAAGTGGAAGTATACAAGCAAGCACGCTTCAAGCAACCATACATTGGGAGGTTATATAGCCGAGGCTACAACCGTATACACTTAGGAATACAAGTTGGGTATACTAGACAAGTACATAAAGTAAAGCTTATTCTAGTATGTTGAGTGTCTTAACAGGCTAAGACACTCTTTCATAATCATTACATTAATAGACATTGACTTTACAAAAGACTACTAAATACAAAAGACATTTAATGTTATTGATCTTCAAGGCTTCAGATGATCTTTTGCATTTAATGTAGCATGGGAGAGGTAAGGTGCTTTATCTGACTCATTACATGTTGTCTCTATCTTTATTCAGACCAACATGTCTTGTGTCAGTACCTTTTGTACCATAAGTGTAATCTGCTACAGTCTTTGTCAGAGGATAAACCTCGGAAGTCTTTGTCTTTAGTGCATAAGAAGATTCCTCGGAAGTCTTTGTCTTCAGAGCATAAGAGGATTCCTCGGAAGCAGTTGTCTTGTACAACCTTTGGCAGGAACCAGTTATCCTTCGGAAGCAATGCTGCTTCCGAAGAATCACTTCTTCCTTCCGAAGGTGTTTATTCAAAGAGACTCCTATACTTGGACAAAACAAGAAGTTTGGTGAGCATCAGCCTTTATTAGTCTTTACAGTCTCCCCCTAGGCTGATGCTACCAAAACTTCTAAGGAATAAACCTTGGCTTCCATGTACCCCTCAGTACCTGTGCCTTTTTTCTAATCAATCTGATTGCTGACCTCCCATCTGCTCCATTGTCAGGATTATTGAGAGGGAGCATATCTAGATCAAATATATAGGGTTTTGCCAACATCATCAGATGCAAAAGATCCACCAGTTTTATTTCTCCATTGTAGTCGGTAAGGATGAATATCCTTTCTTGTGCATTGAAGCTCCAATTTACCAAGGGGATGTATGAATGCTCATGCATTAGTCTGCTGATATCCCTCATGTCTTCTCGGGTTTGTGTAGTTTCGGGAGTTGCTTCAGATGTGGCTTCAAGTACTGAGAGTGTTGTATCAGGCTCAGAGTCGAAGGGGATAGTTTTTGTTTTCTTTTTCCTTTTAGCCATGCTCTTTCTTCTTGTGAATCTTGGTTTGTCTTGAGCAGTGGCATGACTTCTCAGAACTCTGGCCTGTTGGGCTTCCACAGTTGATTGTTTCCTTGTAGTCTTCTTACCCTTTTTGTAGACTGAGGAGATTGGCATGTTATCCATACTTGGACTTGAAGGAGGAGATATTGGTTCTTCTTTAGGATTTAGGGGGAACATGTTGGGGAACATTGCTTTTGTTACTTCCCCACACATGACTTCTTCTCCCTCTCTGATCCCTGCACCAGAGAGGGGAAATTCTATTGTAGCTCCTCCCCCTAAACCTAAGCCTCTCATTAGGCTTTCCTTTCTTGCCCTTATTTGTTCAATTGAAGGTAACTCACCTCTGGCAACTTTGGCTTTTATATCTCTGATATGCATATCCATGGTTGAGTTCTTCATTGGGCCTAGCTGCCGAGCATGGAAGCCATATTCCAAGAGAAAGGCCTTGTTCTTGTCTCTGTAGGCCTTTTCTTTTTGCTCCTTTGTAAGTACACTCAGAGCCTTTGATGCAGCAACAGCTTGTTCTTGCTGCTGCACCTTGTCCAGCTCGGCAGCCATTCTAGGTACCGACCAGTTGATGACTTCATCAAAGTCATAACCTCTTTCTTCGAGCAAAGCAGAGAGTCTAGCTCGCTCTTCATCTAGAGAGGTATTTGGTCGGCCCTTTGTTTTCTTTGGTCTCATCTCCTCCTGTTCTGCTTCCTCCTCTGGGGTTAGCTTACTTTTTCCTTTGTCATCAGCAGTTATTTTTGCCCCAGAGGAGATTTCTTCTGTTGCCTCACCAGCTGGTTCATTGGCATGTAGCTCCTCTGTGGAGGAAACATCCAGGATGACTGGGCCTTCGGAGGCAGCTGCAGCTTCGGAGTTAACCTCAGCATTCACTGTCTCCTCCAGTTGACCAATCCCCTTAGATGATTCCTTATTAGATTCCACAAAGGGCTCAGGAGAGGAAGAGAGAGCTTCAGCAGCTTCTGTCCCAGAAGGGGACACAGATTTCATGGAAATTGGTTCTTCTTGTGTGGTGTCTTCCATGACAACCTGGGCTGCAGTCTCAGAAGGAGACTTAGTCCCAAGAGGGGACTGAGGTTCCAAAGAGACATTTGATGTTTGCTGTTCAGTCTCTTTGGCAACCTCCCTTGTATCCTCAGAAGCAGAAGAAGAAGAAGAAGAAGTAGAAGAAGAATCTTGAAAATAAGTACCCAAGAAGTCATCCCATTCAGCAGTCAAAGTGACTAAGGATGGATTAACTTCCTGTGCACCCTCCTCTTCTCTTGCTTCTGATCCTGACCCTGCAGTTGGTATATTCTCCCCCTTTTTGGTAGCATCAGGGGAGGTAAAAGTGGTAGTAGCAGGATCAGGATGAAACGGATGCAAAAGAACAGGTGGACGCCTCCTGAGATCCAGAATGGTTGCTTCTTTGGTCTGGATCTCAAACCGCAGGGTAGCCACCTCAGCTTCCAACTGAGCTACCCTGGCTTGGAGGGAAGTGATTGTAGCCGTCAATTCCTGTGTGGATATGCCCTCCTCTACCAGAGTAGAATCATGGGGCGATGGAGTCTTGAGCCTAGCTCTTGCACCTCCACAACCAGATGTGGGTTCTTGGCACCCTGGATTCCCTTCATTGAGAAGAACCTCAAAGAAGTCCTCCCCAACATAGGTTGCCGCAGGTGAGGTCCTATTGCCTATACCACTGTCCTGTGGATCTTTATTAAGATCAACAGTAGTGGCAGCCTCACCTGCATTGACCCCTTCAGAACTACTGGGACCAACCTCTGACTGAATAGGCTCTGGGTCAGGGAACCGAGCTTGTAACTGTGTCACCACTCTCATTAAAGTTTGGGAAGTGGGAGAGAGTGGTTCCTCCATAGTTAGTGCAGAGGTTCCTTGAGCCTGGGTGATGGGATGGGAGGGGGGCATTTCTGGATGATACGAACCTGGAGACTTGGGAGACAGTCTCTTATCTAATGAAGTTGCTTTATGAGAAGCAAACTCAATGATGGGTGCATCCCTTTGAATATTCTCAGTTATGTTTTGTGACATAAGCTGAGGGCTTTCAGGCTGGTTAAGGGCAACCACAGGTTTCAAAGGAAGAACCTGTGGAGAAACAAGGGGTGTGGCTTTCACCTTAGGTAGAACTGTGCCCTGAGCAGTTCTTTTAACCTTTTTCTGTTTGGGTTCAGTAGAAGGAGCCTGAACAACTGTAGAAAGTTGCACAGGGTTTCGTTTGCGTTTGTAAGTGATTTTTATGGGGTGAGGAACAGAAGTGGAAGGTGTGGGTTCAGCATCTGTGGGGTAAACAGAGCTGTCACCTTCTGGAGCAGGGGACTCCATAGAGGAAAGAAGAGGAGTGAATGTCCCAGAGAACTGAGCACTCTTCTTCTTGAGTTGCACAAAAATCTTGGAAGAGACCAAGGGCATTTTGTAAGTATTCCCAGTTAGAGAAAGGGAAGCTCCCAACTCTTCATTAAAAAGGTGTTGCAAGAACCTGGGATACATACAAAACTTCTTTGGTGACGTGATGTTGTCAACCAAATTATTAAAAATAAAAGCAGAAAAATTAAACAGTTGATTAGAAACCAAGCCATGAATAGCCGAAGCTAAATCAGATGGAACTTGGTCCCAACCACCAGATTTATTTGAAAGACAATGTAAAAACACATGTATGAGGTACTTGTAATTATAGGACACTCTACCCTTCAAATAGGTTGTTGAAGGGAGAGGACCTTCGTACCCCATCGACTTAAATGTCGATGCTACCTCATCCTTAGTGAAAGAGACCCTTCCACCGGCGTCATTGAATTTAAGATACCGACAGATGGTTTCCACAGTGATAGCAATGGGATGAGCATCAATGGTGGCTTCAAGAGACCGACCATTGGGAGACGAAGAAACAGAACAAGATGCCCAAAACTGTTGGTGATGAGATTCATACACCAAGGGCTGAACGGTTAGTGCAAAGAAATACCTGCTCCTTTGAAGAAAGGAGATTATTGGGGCGAAGTCAGCATCATGTTCTGCTAATAACTCCGCTGGTACGTTGTGAGCAGGTTTGAAAGCAAGAAGAGCCATGACAGTTGGTGATTTTAGGGCACAATTTGAGAGATCAAAGAAAAGAAGAGTTCAAAGTGAAACAGTTTGTGAGAATTTGAATGAGCGGGAGACCTTTATATACCTTCGGATTTCAGCATTTAATATATAGACATATTAAATTTGAGATCCGGATGTCAGAAAAAGGTCTTCTGATTACAGCTGGTTTCACAATTAATTTTCTCTGACTGAGGTGCTTCCGAAGAAGTGACTTTCGGAAGCAGGGAATTTATTAGACCAAAAGTGTTCAGAAGGGATGTGCTTCCGAAGTATAAAATTTATATTGTCGGAAGCACTGCTTCTGAAGTGTTAGAAAATTCATTAGGCAAAATGTTCTTCGGAAGACACTTTCTTCTGAAGAGTACCTTGAGAAGTCTATGCTTCCGAAAATAATGTATCGGAAGAGTATTACTTCAGAAGGTAAGTTAGCTTCTGAAGTGTGAGATCTTCCGACTAAGGAAGAAATAATGCTTCCGAAGACTTAACCTATCTTCTGCTGAGTAGTTACTCATCGGAGGATAAGTTAAGTTTATCTTCCGAAGAATTATTTATTCCTTGTCAGTACATTTATTCAAAGTTGATCATCCCAATGGATGTTATTAAGTACCTGAATCTTCCTTCATCAAACGCCTTTGTGAAGAGATCTGCCAAATTGTTTTCTGAATCAACTTTGACCAAATGAATCAACTTCTTTTCTGCACAATCTCTGATGAAATGGTATCTGATGTCAATGTGCTTGGTCTTGGAATGCTTGACAGGATTATTGGTGATGGAGATTGCACTGGAATTGTCTATCTGAATAGGAGTATTGAACAGATCTACTCCATAATCCTTCATCTGATTCTGGATCCAGATGACTTGTGCACAGCAGCTAGAAGCAGCTATATATTCAGCCTCTGCAGTGGAAGTAGAAACACATGACTGTTTCTTGCATTGCCAAGACACAATCCTGGATCCAAGAAATTGACATCCCCTGATGTGGATTTCTTGCTGATGTTGCAACCCCCATAATCACTGTCTGTATAAGCCATGAACTGGAAGTCTTCATTTCTAGGATACCACAATCCTAGACTTGGTGCTCCTTTGAGGTATCTAAAGATTCTTTTTACAGACAGCATATGAGAGACTTTGGGATTAGCCTGAAATCTTGCACACACACAAGTTGCAAACATGATATCTGGCCTGCTTGCTGTGAGATACATCAAAGAACCTATCATTGCTCTGTACTGGTGCTGATCAACATCCTCCCCCTCAAGATCAGGGCTAAGTGATGTTGTTTTGGACATAGAAGTTCCCAGAGCTTTGCAATCAGAAAGCTTGAATCTTTCAAGAATGTCCTTGACATATTTTGATTGACTAATGAAAATCCCTGTAGGAGTTTGTTTCACTTGTAATCCAAGAAAGAAGGTGAGTTCTCCCATTGAACTCATCTCAAATTTGGATTTCATTAGTGATTCAAACTCCTTGCAGAGAGATTCATTAGTAGAACCAAAGATAATGTCATCAACATAGATTTGAACTAGCATGATATGTTGATTAGACTTCTTGAAAAAGAGAGTTTTATCAATTGTTCCTCTCTTGAATTTGTTTGCCAACAGAAAAGAAGATAAAGTTTCATACCATTTTCTGGGAGCTTGATGCAACCCATAAAGAGCCTTATCAAGCTTACAGACATGATCAGGAAACTTTGGATCTTCAAATCCTGGAGGTTGGCACACATATACTTCTTCATCAATTTTTCCATAAAGAAAGGCACTTTTAACATCCATCTGAAACACTTTGAAATCTTTTGCAGCTGCAAATGCTAAAAATATTCTAATAGCTTCAATTCTGGCAACAGGTGCAAAGACTTCATCATAGTCAATGCCTTCCTCTTGAGTGTATCCCTGAACAACCAATCTTGCTTTGTTTTTGATGACAACACCTTTGTCATCTTTCTTGTTTCTGAACACCCATTTGGTTCCAATGGCATACTTTCCTTTAGGCAAAGGGCAAGTTTTCCAAACTCCTTGTCTTTGAAACTGAAGAAGCTCTTCTTGCATAGCTTCTACCCAACTGTTATCTTTTAAAGCCTCTGCAACCTTCTTAGGCTCTATTTGGGATAGAAAGCAAGAAAACAAGCAGACATTTGCTTCATGCATGGAGCTTCTAGTTCTGACACCTTCTTCTACATTGCCAATGATGTTTTCAACTGGATGAGTGCTGTGAATTCGAGTCCTTGGAATCACATCCAGTTGAGAAGATTCATCCACGTTGAGTGACTCAAGGTTAGGAAGAACTACCTCAAGCTGGATTTCTGGCAGATCATGTGGATTCAACGTTTGAACTGTTGTGGGTTGGTTTTCTCTGGGAGTAGTGGTTTCCAGAGAATTTTCCTCTGCTGAAGGACTTCCTACTTCTTCTTGATGTTGTGAATTAGAAGCAGCTTCAATTGAGGGACCTGCCTGAGATGTGTTGATTGTCTCAGACTGTGACACATCATTTTGTGTTGAAGTGGATTCTGCCAAGTTTTGTCTTGAAGCTATTGGCAGTTCAACACGAAAGTCATCTTCTCTTGAGCCTTTGGAGGTGTCTGTGGTAGCTGACTGTGAAACTGGAACATACTCTTTCACCAGATTAAATGCAGATGTAAAACTATCAAGATCAAACAACCAATCAGGGCCGGTTCCAGGTTTATTGAGAGTATGTTCATTGAACTGAACATTTGCAGACTCTTCAATAACTCTGGATGCTTTGATGTATACTCTATACGCTTTAGCATTTGAAGAGTACCCAACAAAGTAGCCCTCTGCTGATTTCTCAGCAAACTTGGCTAAGTAATCTTTAGTATTCAAGATGGTGCAATGACATCCAAATGGTTTGAGAAATCCAATGAATGGCTTTCTCTTATGCCAAATTTCATAAGGAGTCATGCCATGTGACTTAACTACCAATATTCTATTTTGGACATAACAGGCAGTGTTGACTGCTTCTGCCCAAAAAGTTATTGGAAGTTTGGCATCAGACAACATGGTTCTTGCAGCCTCAATTAGTGTCCTATTCCTTCTCTCAGCGACACCATTTTGTTGTGGAGTTCTAGGAGCACTAAATTGTCTTGTGATACCTTTAGATTCACAAAAAGAATTTAAAACATGATTCTTGAATTCTGTTCCTTGATCTGATCTGATTATTTTTACATGATGGTCACTTTCATTCTCCACCCTGAGTATAAATGACTTTAGGATTTCGGCAGTTTCATCCTTGGTATTTAAGAAAAACACCCAGGTATACCGAGAGAAATCATCAGTAACCACCAAGCAGTATGATTTTCTACCAGGACTTTTAACACTTGTGGGACCAAACAAGTCCATATGTAGTAAATGAAGGACTGTGGTAATTGAATTTATCTCTTTGGCATAATGAGATGACTTGTGTTGCTTACCCTTTAAGCATGCAACACATTTATCCACACATATGAATTCTTTTGTTGGTAAACCAGTTACTAACTTATTTTTGACCAGTTTATTCATATTTTTGAGGTTTACATGACAAAGTCTTCTATGCCAAAGTGATGATTCATCAAGTGAAGCTTTTGAGACAAAGCAGCTTATATTACTAAGAGGTGCAGCTGTGCTCATATCTAGCATATACATGTTACTTCTTCTTGGAGCTCTGAGTAGAATTTGATCATTTGGTATCACAAATCCTGGTTTCAGAACAATGCATTCATGCTCAGTAAACAACATGTTATGCTTTTGATCACACACCTGTGATACACTTAGTAAATTGTAGTTAAGTTCTTTTACAAAATGTACATTCTCAAAGCTTACCTTACCATTTGTGATTGTGCCTCTACCTGTTATGTAACCTCCTACTGGATCACTTCCAAAAGCAACAGACCCGCCAAAGAATGGTTCATATTTGTGCAAGAGGGTCTTGTTGCCTGTCATGTGCCTGGAGCAGCCACTGTCAACTATCCACAAGTTCCCTTTTGATTCCTGCTGTCCCTGCACATGACCAGAAGTGAGTTAGTTTCTGATGGGAACCCAAGCCCATGTGGTCTTGGGTTTACCATTTGCATCATTGTAAGTAAATTTCTTTGACATCATTCTAGGTGGGACAGATGATGTGGCTGCTTCTGATGTGGGTGATGGCTTATCAGTTGATTCCTTCTTCTTCCATACTTGTTGTGCCTTTTGAGTTGTCGGAAGACTTGGTTTCTTTTGATGGTCATCGGAAGCTGTTTTTCTTTTTCCTTCCGATGATCTTCTTCCGAAGACAGATGATCTCTTTTGTTTGTTGAAAGCATTCCTTTGATGAGCTTCCGAGGTTCCTTTTCTTTCGGAAGCTTTCTTTTTCTTTGCTTCTGATGCTTTCTTTTCAGAAGCATTTTTATTTTGTTTCTTCCTATTATTGGAGGTACTTGCTTCCGATGCCCTCTTGACCAAATTTCTTCTCTGTTCTTCAGAAGAAGTAGATGACTGACTCCAACTATTCTTTCTTCCTCTTCCCTTGCTTGAGGAAATTCTGCTTCTTGGATTATAGAAGCAATCAGCAGCAAAATGATTCTTTTCACCGCACATCAGACATAGAGTTTGACTGTTGGGAGAGTGTTGCTGCTTATCCCTTTTAACGAAGTCTGATCTTTGATCCTCAGAGAGTGATGATTCGGATGATTCGGCATACTTGTTAGTCTTAGACTTTGCCTGTTTTCCTGGAGAATTGACTTTTTTCTCAATTGATCTACCTCGTTTTGACTTGTCAGATGGGCAAGTCACATACTCATCTGAGGAGATATTTTCTGTGGTTTTAGCTTTGATAAAAACTGTTGAATGTTTCTTAGTTTTCTTATTTTGTTTCTTAAATTTCAAAGCTTGTTTTCCTTTTACTGATTTAATAGGAACATCATCCTCATCTGAGCATGTTGAGGTACTTGGATTAGAGAGATTATCCTTTTGAACCACCTTGTGTATATCCAACTCCTCATTATACACAAGGTCAACTAGTGATTTACACCTAACATCTGTTATGGAAGTATAAGCAGATGGAGGTTCCACTTTGTTATATCCCAAACCAGCTCCCCTTTTATTCACAAGTTCAGTTGTGCTGCTCATTCTAAAAAGTTTTTCATATTTTTCACCTTGGCTTAGAAATTTGTCTCTGTAAGACTCAGCCAATACAAGTTCAGTCTTGGCAGTGGTTAGTCTTTCTAAAAGATTTTTAATCTGACACTGTTTGTTAGTATCTTCATGTTTTAAACTTGAAATGGTCTTTTCCATTTCTTCAATCTTTTCTTTGTAATTTCTTTCAACCTCAAAGAAATTTGCCTTGACTACTTGTAGAGACTCAAGCTCATTACAGAGTTGAGAATTTATTTTCTTATAAATAGTTAATGTTTCTAAGCATTCAGGTGAGCACATGCTATCAGTTACCTTGCTTGAGGAAGATGAGTCATTTGCCATCAAAGCACTGTTGGAGATGGAGGCGTCCTCAGCTTGAAAGCTCCAGTCTGCAAAATCTTGTTCAGCAATGTTTGCATTGTTAGATGAGCTTGATGGTCTTTGTTGTGGTTGCCCAGAAGTTGTCGGCTGAGTTCCTGTGGACTTGCATTCTCTGGCAAAGTGGCCTAACTGTTGACAGTTAAAGCATTTGAGTTTAGATTTGTCAAGTCCAAACCCAGTCTTCATATTGTGCTTTTTGAACTGTCTGCCGGTTCTTTGGTAAAACTTCTTTGCCCTGTATGAAATCATAGCCATTTGATAGTTTATATCCATCTCCTCAAGATCATCTGCAGGAATACCATCCAAGTCTTCTTGACACAGATGAAAGTAATTGGTCTCCTCAGCCATAAAAACTCCTAGCCCAGAAGTTAGTAGTGGGGTTGGGTTAGAGACAAGGTTTGATGAATTTGGAGTTTCAGGAAATGTGACAGTGGGTGTGGAGGTAGAATGGTAGAGGGGTTGATAGCTTTGGTATGGAGGATTATTGATGGGTGCATAAAGAGCAGCTGAACTAGATGGTGAGTGGGAGACTTTAGATTCTTGGGCATCTAATTCCATCTGATATGCACTGAGAATACCAAACAATTCTCCTAAAGTTAGAGTTTTCAGGTTTTCTGTTCTTCTGATTGTTACCGAATAAATATTCCATGCCTTTGGAAGAGACCTCAGAAATTTTCTGAGCACATCTTGATTATCAAGAGTTACACCTGCAGTAGTTAATTCATCCACAAGTTGGACATACCTTAGGTACTGAGAAGACATATTCTCATTGTTTTGTTGACAAAAGTTTTCAAACTTCTGTTTCAGCATATCCTTCTTGTTTTCTTTGACATCTTCTGACCCTTCATACATCTGCTTCAAGGAATTCCACAGTTCTTGAGCAGACTTGCATTTCTTGAATGCATGTATAATGGAGTTTGGTATTGACATCTGAATGAGCCAAAGAGCTTTAGAATCAACTTCCATCTTCTTGTAATCTTCGTCTGAGTACATAGATGGATCTTTTGGTACTGCAGCAACTCCAGCACCAGCAGCAGCAACTGTAGGAATGTAGGGACCTTCAAGAACAGACTTCCAAAGTTTGAAGTCTTGGTTCCTGATGAACCCTTCCATTCTGACTTTCCAGGTATCGAAGTCTTCAGGTGTGAACATTGGTGGCTTGTTGAGAGTGCCATTTTCTGTATCATGTTTGTTTAGAGCAGCCATCTTAGACAGACACAGAAAATATGAGTGTTAATACTATGAGATTTTATAAGAAATAGAACTGGTAACTTGATGATGATTAGTCAGTCAAGTTCAAGAGCCAATAGCTCTGATACCACTTGTAGGATCGGGTTGTTAACTCTAAACAACACTTCACAAGTATTTCTTACTTAACTCTAACAGATGCGGAATGTTCTGTTAGAATGATCTCACAATTTCACTCAAAATGACACAGTAATAATCTTTGGACAATAATAAGAACACAGGAATAATTCAAGCTCAAGGATATATTTCTCTCAAAGTGGAAGTATACAAGCAAGCACCTTCAAGCA